>JARKHS020016215.1:0-45000 GCA_030143305.2 Amblyomma americanum | reverse complement strand
AAATGAAGCGAGCAATGCCGAAACGCATCAAAAATGGCACAGAAGCTCAAATGATGATTTCGGGGGATGAAACAGGGATTTTTACTGCTATCGCATTTCGCTTTCAAAGTGCGTTATATGCCCCGCAAGTTTTTTGTCGCTTGCTTTCCAGCAAAGAACTTCTGCTGCAGCGATGATTTTTTATAGCCTCTTCTTCCATTTGCTGAATGTCAGTCGTTACGTTCATGACTGGGCCAATTAGGGGTAGGAGCGATGCAATCCACTTTTTCAAGCAGGATAACATAAATTTCCTTCATGGGATACCAATTTTTGCTTCCCCTGCCCGAAATGCAAGAGTCGTAACGGAAACCTTCGTCTCAAAAAAAAAAAAAAACTCTACGCCGATCTGAAGGAGCAGCAGGGAAACGCGATTATCTGAGAATATGTGTATTAGTTTTCGTGTGTACAAAAGTCCTTCGCCTTAAATGGAAAGTAAATGGAATTTAGTGAGCAGTTGCAGAATTTTATATTAACGATAACGCATTCGAAATATTGTCACTACTCGTTATTAAGCACTTCTACAGTTCATCTGCAGAGGTTCGTCATGCTCCTAAATGAAAGAGGCCAACAAGAATTTGAAAGTTTTCGTTCACTAGCGGTTACTCAGTAAATATGTGAAGTCGTGACAGGTACCGTAAACCATCTAGAAACAAAACTGCAACTAATTTCAAGAGAAATCCGTCAGCTAGAGGTTAGGTGACCGCTTCAGCATAAAATGTGTAGTTAGTTCGCATTATTTCTCATGTTTTCGCCCCCGCCGGAAGTTATACACCCACTCATTATCGCTATTTTTGTTATACATTCCGTGACTTGTGGATTTTTAGAAGTCAAAATGTTTCTTTTTTTGCGGACCATCTACCCGTAAGATATTAATTTCTCGTAAACATGCTTCCAAACGAAACCATGCGGTCACAAAGGTGAGCTTAGTAGATGAAAAAGAGTTTGTTTAGGTCCCGGAAGTTGATCCATAATTTACTGTACCTTGAAGAATTCACACCAAAAAATTCAACTAGCACTGGTCCCGTTTCGAGCCGGTGATTAACACTCTATCGTCCTACCATCTCATAGCCGTCCTGGTTAGCTTAGTCCGTAGAGTGACTTCATCGGATAGGCGGCTGTATCATACCCCGGACCAGGACCAATTTTTGTTCAGATACGACGTTTCTCTAAAACCTGTGTGTTTTAGTTTTGTAAACGTACGCTGCGCTTGGTTGCATTCTAAAAATAAAGTATTGTTTCGCAATTTATTCAACCTTCACAGCTCACTTATAACATTTGACTACTATCTATCGGTGCGGGCTATGCAGTAGTTTTGAACTTCCCCCTCATTACATGTTCGTTTTGATATTATTCGCAATAAAGGAATCTTTATTTGTGTGCAGGAGATTTTGACGGTGCTTTCGCCGCCACCGCTCAGCAGAACGGGTTTACGCGTTCACATTCGAGGAGTGCTGCTCGCCCAACTCGCCTTTACAATTAAAATAATGCAAGGGCGCAAGTTAAGGCACTTTACTTCTATAATGCATGTAGTTAATGGGAATTTCGCCTTTCAGACAGGAGGATAATGCCCTCCGCACCAAACACAAGGGGCGGACAATAGTATGAAAGTTATGGCACCGAGTAGGCGATTTTCATTTTGAACGTTGCCACACACTACCTGCTATCTGATACGTTTAGTGATTATCCACTAGACAGAGAGCATCACAGAGTATTTGTTTTTATTGTGGAAAGCAAAAGGGAAACGATTTCAGTCTCCGCGCAGGTCCTTGTTATGTGGCGTTTCCTTTACGATTTGCTGATACTAGGAGATTGCAGGTAGGTGTTCTTATTCAGGAAGAGACTTAAAAGCGTTCTACGTCTATCCGCAGTCTGGTTAGGTGCTCATTTAGGATCAGTCAGGATAATTCATTAATACTTCTTGTAGACACTGTTGACAAGATGCTTGCCTTCTACGTAAACAAACGGTAGTTGATATACATAGAATAGCGAAGTGTATGAGCATTACCTGGTGCATTCCCCATAATAGGACAATGAACGTCATGTACACAACTAGAAATTTACACTGGTATAATTTTATGGTGTCTTGGTGCTAGTAATACACGCACCTTTCACAAGGGGCTATTCTCACGAAACAGCATAACCCACATGTGAATTTTTCGGGGAAGCGGTCGCCGTAAATGACATTTTATTCACTCGAACAAAACTAGAGACTCACCTGTCAGAAGGAAATAAAAACATTTATTATGATGTTATGTCGAACATATCCGGTTCCATCCTAGTGTGCTGGTGAAAGAAAATTCTCTTTTTGACTTCAATGCAATTTTGCATTCTTGAAAGAAGAAAAGCTTTTAAACGAATTGTAAGATTATTCTTAAAAATGCTTTGGTTATTTCTACGAAGAAGAACACATTTATCATGGCGTTTGTCTCGTCACACCCTCAGTCGCTTATGCCCCCAAAAGTCCCAAACAACACAATCCGTTCTGAATAGCTGCAGAGTTAATACGAGCTTTCTGTTCTTTCCAAGATTGGACCAGATATGTTGATCGGGTCAGTGTAGGTAGCTTCTGTGCTACTGAAGATACTCACCGATATTGGTGTCAGACAGACAGCGCAGTAATGAGCTTCCGTCCTTTGTAGCTGCTACGTGGTGCAGAATTTATATTCCAAAATGTGTAAAACCGCATAACATAAGCACATCTATTCTCCTACAGCATGTAGTTGTAGCTTCAAATGCTGCCTGTCACTTTGCAATACACGCGCAAGCAGTGAGAACGTGGTTCTAAAAAGCACTTTTTAGTAGATCGCCATTAATATACATTCCAAAACCGTCCAATTTCTGTCACTAATGTATTTAGTAACGAAGACAGCACATATGAGAATACATAAGCAGACGTTGCTGCGCACTGATAAGATCTCTTAACTCGAAGGCCTCATATTAGTGCGGAAAGGACCCGCGGAAGAGCCTGTTTATCGTTCTGTTTAAACGCTTTTCAGATAATCCGTGTCGTAAATAATTCGGACCAGAAAATGGGGAGCGTTCTACAGTTTTTTAACTAGTTACAACCAAACACTGCATGCGCCTGCATTTGCGCGCGTGTATGTGTCTGCATGCGTGTTAGTGAGTGTAAAATAGAGTGTGATATTCGGAGGAAGCCAACAGTACTTAAACTAAGCAAAGCGCAGCGGAGTGCTATTTTTAGTTTTCTCTTTTCTAAGAGCTCAAGGAATATTTTAAGTAATTAGTTACGGCTCCATAAGAAACATCATCAATGAATAGAGCAGTTTTTTGGTCATGGAAGCGGGCTACAATTCCAGAGTTCATCACGAAGTAGAAGTCATGTAGCCTCCAATTTACCAGTACAACGTTAACATATGGGAATGTACAGGACTTTGTTTTGGTCAGATTTAGCTTTTTCGCATTTTATAAGACACAACAGTTTTCCGCTGACATCCATGTTTGCGAGTGCATTTGACGGTAGTCCGTTGATCAACTGCAAGGCCATTAGGTTACGTGCATCGGGTGAACGACTGCCGGAATGCCTGTGAAAGCAAAGTCATCCACATACACAAGTGTACGGAGACCGACGGAAGTCACCCAAAAAGCTTTCGCAATTATCGCCAGCGATATTTTGATAAGAAACCGGTTTTAAATGTAGTCCTTTTAAATTCCTCTCTTCAAAAACGCTTTACTTCGTCTCCACAGACTTCCGCACGAGTTTAAAGCTTTATTCAGAGCACGATCAATGTGCCATTTCGAACGTTTCCCGCAGCGCGTCTATAAGTGCGAATATTTTCGGCACGTTTCGTGCTTATGGGTAACATTTCTCGAGTACTCCAAAGCTGTATTGCGCGTGGACACGATAACAGCCAACGTTGTCCAGCCAGAGAGGCAACAGTTCAATACCCAACGACGCGATGGCGTGCGTCAAGACAGTCCAACAGCTGCCGCAAGATGCAAACAAAGAACTGGGCTGCCAGACATTCCCCAATCTCAAGGTATCGTCAGGAACGTACCACGCCTGCCAGGGCGTTTTGAAGTTGGTATAAAGAGCTGCATAATAATGCTACTTGGTGGATGAAGCACAAATTTAAAATAAAAGTTCTTTGTTGCCTTTGGCAGAGTGGCACGTGCAAGAATGCACGGAATATTATACGTTGTCATATCTGCTCTGAAATTGTGCGTGATGTAGTAATCAGCATCTAGAAAGCAAAAGCTCTTATTGGTCGCTTTTCAAAACACTTTGTTTCCGGATTCTCCGCGCACGCTTTTCTTTTAGAAATTGCTTTCTTCGCTTCGAACTTAGATTAGCAGTTTCTTCTTTTAGAAATTGCTGTTGATTCCTGTAGCTGGGCAGTTCATCTTGAGCGAATGCGATTTGCAAGCGCAAAACAGGGAAACAGGTCCCTCTGCCATTGGAATTTAGATTAAAATATTGTTTATTGCGTTAGCACCAGAACCCCTTTCAGTGCAAAAAGTATCCGGCGTTGGCGGCGGCATGTGAAGCCGCGGGGAGAGGAGGCAACGTGCGTAGTGAGAAATGAAAAGAAGGAGAGGGAAGAGAAGGAGAGAGGAGAATGAGAGAGTGCAAGGGGAAGTGAAGAGAGGCAGCTAGGGTGAGCCGGTGAGAGGCGACGGGTGACTTTATGGAAACTGCAGCCACCAATCAGAAACGAGGATTATTGAGAGTGGAAAAGGGACACGGCATGCCATTCTGTGATCAATGGACTGAATTGCACTGCTCTTTCCTCTCGGGCAGAACCCTAATGCTAACGCGTGCTCTCCCGCATGAATCGCATTGACCGACTTTGACTTTTTTTGTCTCTGCACTATGCTGCTGTTCAACAAAAAAGAAACGTTCATGATTGCGCCCAACAGATCATTGAAACAATCTCTTCTGAGAGGCGTCAGACGGTAGTTGAGAGCGGACTAGACATCATATTGTTGGGCGGAGCTTCAGCGCTCAATAATAGAAGCGTTGTATACTACGATGGGCATTGGTTTTTTATTTGTGTCTTTTTAAGACTGAGGGCACGTAAGTGCAGCTTAGATCATTTTTGACACCCTCTTGAAGTGTCCTGGCCACGGATTTTTACCCCCTATATATGAGAACAGAAAAATATATTGGATTTGCGTATTTCTTAATCATGCAGTGCTTCGAAATACTAAATTTTTGGCTGTTGAGCTGCTTTTGACATTCGTTTTTTTTTTAAAGTGCGCTAGATTTGAATTACGTCATCTCTACCAAAATGACACAGGAAGCCCTCGCGAAGTCTCCTGGCAGGGGTCACTACCCGTATTCATAACGAAAAGGTTGTATATACACTTTGAGTATTTCCGCAAAATTTTTAGCGGTGAAGCAGCATTACTTCCTATTATTTTATTTTGATTCGAACGTCTGTTTGTTCGGTAAAACACTCAAGTTTTCCAAATAAACGGCATGGCTGAGGCATACGCCTTCATACAGCTATATATAGGAACGACCTACTTCCGCAAGTATCTATGCAATGAGCTATGAACCACTCAGAATGATCAAAACGACCTACGGAATGTGGTGTAGAAAACAGTGGCTACTTGGTCTGATTGGTCTAAGACTAGACATGAAGGAATGGTGGAACAAAAACGGAACATTAGAAGAATGCATCACGCGCGTATGGTGTTGTTTGCCAACCTCGTGTTTCGGTTGCGCCATTTATTCCTGTGAATCCAGGATCATCGGCACCTGGTTAGATAGAATTATCTCGTTCCATGTTCAACAGGAGAGCTCAATTTGCGCTCTTGGAATTATTTGTTAGTCAGCTGTAGTTTGACTTCACACACTAGCAAGCCGCAAAATGTCAGCTAGAAGCCTTCAGTGAATGATGATCGCATAAGCGATGTTATCGTTTTCAATCCTTTTTCAACTGGCGATATATTAATAGCACCATGTTTCTAGTTTGCGGCATTCCGGCTTAAGTAAACACCTTTTCTTATAGCGTAGAGCCATTTTTGATAAGATTCTTCTAGGAGGCCTAAAAATACGCTGCGTGACCCCGGAATAAGTCACATGTCTTCAGCCTGACTTATAAGTCCATTCTCTGACTGCTACACCTCACTGCGTTGTACGCGGTCCCTTCAAGAAGAAACACGGCGTAAGTAAAGCATTTTTCCGCAAGCCCTCCTAGATTTCATCGAAGCAGACGCGTCAGGGAGCCTTGAGAGATTCTCGTTTGTTTACTTCGTGCTTTTAAAAGAAAACAAAAACAAACAAATAGGCGATAAACTGCATAGAAATGGGCGCTAGAACGCTCACTCCGTGTCACGGTGCATGCATGGTAAACTTAGCCCTTCCGCAATATGAGCCTCGCTTTCTAGCTGCAGCTCCGAGACAAGCGGAATGTAGTGCGGCGTTGACGTGCAGAGAGCGGCCGATAAGCAAGGTTACGCCATGGAGTCTTCCTGCAACAGTGGCCATGACCCGGGGATTGTTCGCTCAGCGGCTTCAGCGCTGGCACCAGCACGGTCGCCGTCAAGGTACGTCGCGAGACCCGACTGGGCCGCATAAGCTGCGCTAGGCACCACTGCCTGCGACACCGATCCCCATGGGGGCAGTAGACATGCAGTAATTATTTACGTCGGAAGATTCCCTTTACGCCTTCTGCCTTCCCCGCCCGTGCATGTTCATCGCAAGATAAAGCGGCTGACTCTACGGCCGCCGGAGACTCCGAAAAGAGCCCGTTTCTATATATCCTCAACCCTTCCCTAGCTTTCGTCTCCCCAACTTCTCCCCTTTTTCCGCTCTCGCCCACCTGTTATGTCCCTTTTCTCCCGAGCAACCCCTTTTCTATTCCTTGAACCCTGGTGGCGCTGGAAGTGGCGGTAGTGGCGATGTGGGATAATTGACGAAGAGACCTTTCCGTTGTGGGCGGCTTGTGCTTCGCCACATTTTGCCCTGAGCTGTTGTGGGCTCTTGGCGCTAGCGCGGCGGAAGTGGAAGCGGTTTTGCAACAGCCCAGGGAGGAGGTGCTTCGATAGCCTCCTTGACCGATCTAAAGGTCTGTAGCTGCAGAAAAAAAAACCGAAAGCGTGCCTTCCTAACTGGGCATGTCAGCGGCAGGCCATGATGATGAGGGGGAAACCCCTCGTACGAGTTGTTGTTGTTGTTGTTAGCCTATCAAAAGATGGCACATTTCCAGCGATTCCGGCACGCGTCCTGTTCTTCTCGTTGTTTTCCTCCAAGCTATTTCGCTCTGTGCCCTCATCTCCGCTTGACACCCCATCACTTGCGACCAACTTTACCACTCGCCTTCCCTACCACCCTCGAATGCACTTCTTTCCAGCACCAGCACTGTCTACGAGTCGTTGTTGTTGTTTTTGTTAGCCTATCAAAAGATGGCACATACTCACACTGGGGATCAGCGGTGCCACCTTGTCTTTTTTCACTTCTATGTACCAAGCTCCTCGCTTGGCCGTATGTTCTGGACACAGACAAAAGACTCAACGTCGCCTCCCTCTATGAGTTGCTGCTAAGCCGGAATTCCAGCCACAGTTGATCCAAGCCAAGCCGAGCCACCGACCCTTGGTTCTTTCATAGTGAGAAACACCCACGTGGGTTTATTGATGCTCATCCCGGCATACGTAAATGCCGGCCTGCAGTGAACCGAGCAGGAACTTCATTGAAAGATTGTTTGCTCTGTCAATATTGAGCTGAGGGGATGAACTCCTTCTCCCGCCCATAGCGTGATTCATAGAGGCTGCTCCATTCAGGAACGTCTGGTAAGCATTACCTCCACATGTCCCGGGTTCTCGGTGCAGCGGACAAAAAAAATATTTCTTACGCTGCGCGCTCTGTGCGCTAGCGGGGTTCCTTAAAACGTAGTGGCGATGCCTGTGCAAGCTGAGAAGCAACAGCAATTCTCAATGCCGATGCAAGCACTTATGAGAATAGTTAAGCAGTCGCTAGGAGTGGTTTAGGGCCCTTTAGTGCCCATTGGAACAAGTGAATGCAGGGCGTGTGTATTGTCTACAAAGCCGGCTAGGGATTACGCGTACCTGGATACGAGAGCTCGTGCCGTCGTCCCTTTTGTCGTTGTTAAACAGAGCTCGTCGAGATGCGGGAGTGAGTGGTTGTTAAGTACTCAAGACGCAATAGGGGAGATACGGCGTAAAATCAACAATAGAATGAAGAGTTTTGAGAGAATGGAAGTATAAGGTTATAAGGGTGATGTCCTGGTAAGGCATAGAAGAGTGATGAGGGAAAAATTTTAAAAAAAGGTGGATAAAATAACGACACAACTAGCACTAGCATTTCATTTGGCTCATTCGTATAAGGTTCTTTAAGCAAGCAAAAGTCCTGTGATGTATTCGGTCGGCGCGAGAAAAATCGCCGCCGTGGCGCGTTAGCGTGCTGTCTTAAGCGAGCTCCCACCCATGGTTGAGAACTTCACTCTGCCAGCGGCTCTCACGCAGCGCAGCAGTCGGCCTTCGTTCGGCCGTGATTCATCGCATCGCTCATTTTGACAAACAGTCGCTCTCCATGGCCATTGTTTCTTTTTCTTTGTACACATCGTGCTGTCTGCCTCATTCATTTCCGTGCTGGAACATAAAATGAAAACTAAAAAGAAAAACTTGACTCGTGAAGTAGAAAAAAAAAACGCCCGAAATGCGCAAGGAGGGAAGAATGGGAGAACGTAGAGATTTCATCAATATACGTGGAGGGGCCGCACGGTTCCTGCCAACTCGTTTTGGGGCGCGCGTATGCTTCTGTGGTATAGTGCGCGAATTTTGGCGTATATTTTTGTTCGTTTCCAAGCGGGCACGGATATGAACAAGTGAATTTTAAATGATGTTTTCTTTGTATCACAAACATTCCACAGATTGGGTTTCGCGTTTTGGAGTGCTATGCCGGTGTATTATATCACAGTAGGCTCGCGGACGGGTAAATTGTGATGCCACGAACACTGGCTCGGCTAACTCGTTTTTGTCACCGTCCCATGGTACGGCCGACCGTTCAATACGGCGGACCACTCAGGTGAGAGCGTTACATCAGCGCAGGAGCTTGATACAAACACATGATTTTGGCAAGGTGTGCGCAGAAAAGCAAAATTGCTCTGAAAGGCTTTCATCTATCATGTGCTGTACGTTGTTCTCGTCTCTCCACCCCCAAAAGGCAAACATACTGTCAAGAATATAAGTTGAGAAATGCCTTTTTCAGCACGGTCATCGTTACACATAGACTTAAAAAAGGAAATAAAGATGTGGCCATTCGGCTGAGATGAACGAATTCAAGGATACTAAAATATGGCTCGAGCAAATGAAATCGAAGTGCGGTGCGGTGCTCTCGCCGCCGCTTCACTTAGACATAATGAAATCTGCTAGAGCTCTCCCTCCCATCCATCTCCCCCTCTTCGCTACCATCTCTTTCATGCGCGTACGGCAGAGTCTTTCTCCTAGTCGCTAACATCCATCTCGACACCGTGCGGCTACTGTATGTATATATGTGTAAACTCTGAAAACAAAAAAACTGAGCATCCTCGAAGTCAACACGCCTTTTTATTGAAATGACTTCCATTAATGAAATACGGCTCAGCTCCAGAGAAACAAGTTTAATTTGTGTGTTGATCTGAAATTCGTGGAGACCGACCAGATGATTAAAATCAGTCAATAAATGGGACTTAACGTTGCTTCGTAAAAATGCTTTGTTGGGATACAGTCCCCACACACCTGCCCAGAGCGCATGAAAGCCCAATGGAGGAACACTCGTCATTTACTAGCGGCTGAGGGCTCTAAACGAGAACTTATCGTGTCTGCACACAGCCAAGGATAGTGTCTAACTACTGATGTCTTCAAAAGCTGCACATGGCCTGTCAGGCAGCGGCGATTTTCATAATCGCAAAATAGAGCGTGTCATTCGTGCGCGCGACATGCACGGGCGACAAAAGATAACTAACCAAGCGTACGCCGACATATCCTTCTCGCCTTGCCCTTCTCCTCAAAAATGAACATTATAAAAAAAGATAAACAGACACGCTCGTTTCGAAGAGACTGAACAAGCCTTTGCAGAACAGCTACACTAATAAGACACGAAGCATTCAGGAAGCCGAGGCTAGCCGCAAATTAGGTATAGAGAAACCGAATAACATATCTGGCCTGAAATTACCGAAGAATGGCGTGCTTGTAAGCGAGCACGTTTTATGCTAATTGGCGAACAGCAAGGGGTCTTCGCGCTCCAGTCAAACCAGTTAACGTAAACAACAAGGTTTCTCTTCGCTTGAGAGGCCCCTACATAAGCCCAAGCTTAAGAGTTGTGCACGTGGCGGCCATGCAATGTACACAAAGAACAACGTTGCTGGAAGCGAAGCAGGATAGCAAGAAGAGAAGACACCGCGGTAAAGCCACGGTGGGGATTTTGAACATGGCGTTCAGAATACCCTAAAGTTCCTTCTTTTCCTAACACCCCCTCTTCTCCCTGATGCAGCGCACGCTCATAAGCACACATCTGCGTCCGCCCATCCACATACTTCAGCGTTGACGCCCTCGTCCGCCATATTTAATAAGCAGAAAGCAACGCCTCGTTACGCGTGCGGATCAGCAACCGTGCGCCACGCCTGTTCTCCTCTTTTTCCGGTTGCCTGGCGGGGTTCGCGTGTGAATGAGTAGAAACAGCTCACTCGCTGTAGGGCATGCAGTGAGACGTCGCGCATGCTCCAGCCTGCAGCGGCCGGAATAGAGCAAGCAAGCGGAGCGAGCGGACGAAAAACGAAGGAGGACGCGCTCTTTGGCTCGCTGCATGCCGCTAGAGCGAACGAACGAAAAAAAAAGACTAACATAAAACCTGAAGAGAAGAGAAAAGCATCCACTGCGGCTTCATGCTTCACTCGCAAAGGCACGACACAACGACGACGACAATATGCGTGCGCAATTCACCGTTGCTATTCCTAGCGCGCTGCTACGTATGGCGACTAATTGCGTGGCCGATCCCTGAGAGTCTCAGTTCTATGCGCTGGCGACAAAGCGTTAATCGAAACAAGCCTGGAAAGGGTTACGGCGCCCACCGCAGGCGGAAAGGCTGACATCGGTCTGAAATCCTGTGGCGGGACTACACTGCAAAAACAAGCCGTACTAAGCGTCACAGGGGTGAAGATAAGACTGCCAAGAAAACGAAAGAGCGAATACTGCGAAAGATTGAAAGAAAGAAGATAAGGAGGAAAGAAGGGCAACTGGCCATGGAGTTCACTCGTATGTGTGTTTGCAAGCGGATATTGTTTAAATTTACGCGATTAGAATGAAAAGCAGGGCGCTAAGGGGCATGCGCGTCCACTAACGAAGAATGCTAACATGCGCTGGCTTCGAGTGGTGACACTTTTTTTGCCGCTTCAGTTGGTGAGAGAGAAAGAGAGAAGGAAGAGAGAACGGGGCGAACATAGGAGGGGGATGGTATATTCTTTGCCATTGGAAGAGAAGCGTGAGATTTCTGGACGTGATTAACGGTTCCCTCTTGCAGCAACCGCCAGCGCCGCTGCTCAAATGAGTGCGCTGGGGTCACCAAGACGCGAGACTCAGGAAAACGAAAGAAAGGACTTCATGTAGTCCCCCCACCGTGTCGTGTCTGCCGTCCGCGGCAGTTCCTCCTGTTTTTTGCTTTTCGTGGACTTGAGAGAAAAAGCATTTCAAGTGCGGCATGCACAGTGTTAGTGGACTTGTTAGCGCTGTCTGTCTTGCGGCAGAAATTTTTTCCTCTTCACGCATCTTCTAGACATTCTCGAAGAAGTAGTTGCATGGCGTTTTGTTTATCAAAAAATATACAGCGGCGGATGCGCCGCCTAGTGCTGCAAGTAAAGGCTGTTTTTAAGCAAACGCGAATTAAAATCAGCTGCAATTTTATACAAGTCGCTGCCTTAACAACTTGAGCGTCGCACAAAGAACAATTAGTCAGGCTTCAAGTTTGGCGCTGGGGAGCGCTGCATATGACATTTTCGAGACTTCTTTTCGAGTGGTGTAAAAGCGAAACAAGAGAAGAGTATTTTCTAGCGCGTATCTACTAAAAGGTTTCCTATTGTTCTCAAAATTGCCCCCTGACTATTTATTAATTGACGCATTTAAAGTGGTGCCTTCCAACGTGATAAGTTACAAGTACATGGCTTTAAGTAAGAAGGCGTAAGTTTGAAGTGGTCGCAAACTAAGCTACAGTGAGCGTTTCCAAACCTGTGTCTTTTCTAGCAGCTGATCCGTCTGGCTTTTTTTTGCTGTTACTCGCAAAGCTAAAAGCATTAACAATGAGTTCTTTTGGCAGCTTAAGCACAGAAGGGCTTCGTTTTAATGCACCATAATTTTAAAACTTTCAATCTGCGCCGATGTACGAACGCTGGCCTTCCTCTGCTGAGTAGTTTAGCTTACGTGCTAAGGTGCCAGGTTCGAAATAACGTCAGTTTCGGGATGAAATATCTGGCTAGAGTGTTTAAGACGGGTCATGTCATTTCCATGGTTTCAGAACAACGTCGTTGCCATAGTGTCGAATTTGCACTTCTTAGACTGCCGTAGTTGAGGACTCCAGAATCAGTCAGTGATCTCAGTATGCGATGTCAGTGCTCGTTAAAGTACCCCAGGTGGTCGAAATTATTACGGAGCCCTCCACTACGGCACCTCTTTCTTCCTTTCTTCTCTCAGTCCCTCCTTTCTCAGCCTTCACTCACGGCGTGGTTCTGGTGTCCGCCGATATATGAGACAGATACTGCACCATTTCCTTTCCCCAAAAACCATTTATTCTTAGACTGCATACGAGGCAAGGTGCGTGTCAATCTAACGTGTTTAAACGCTGGCGCTTAAACAATTAGGCTACGGGGATCGCACTATTTTTGAGGACAACATCAAGCTGTATTTAAAGCTCTTTCTGACAGAAAGTTATTAAGAGCGCCACACCGTTACCATTGTTCCGGCCGTATGCAATTCGTAGCAGGCAGGTGTACTGCCTCCTACCACCATCCTAATGTCTACAATACCGGAGTTTGGCGTCTTCGTTCGGGATTGTAAGGAGTGCGGAAATCAAGGTACAACACCTGCAGTCCTATATACTTCAGTTGTGCAGCTCATACGCACCATCCAGATATGTTGCATACTAGGACCGCAGTGGGATGAAATTTCCTTGGGAAGATAACACCAGATTTTACTCGAAAACAGCGACGCTCGAAGTATACAAGACAGGTTGAAGAAAAACTTGAAAAATATTAACTATATCTCTGAGGAGGGGTGTTGCCATACATATTAGATGTATGTAAAACGCTCCTAATACGAAAACAATAATGTGTACAAAAGGCAAAAGTTTTGAATCCAATCATAATAAAAAACTGGTGAAAAGACTGAGCGCTCAAGCAAATAAAAGGCAAATAAAAAACTGCGCAGTATTTTTCCTCTTCGCTGGAATGTACTTTTCGTCACGTGGGATAGTCTGGTGTCTAACGTAAAACTGAACTTAAATTGCAGCAAAAAAATAAGTACCCTAGCAGCTGGTATAGTCTTTGTTCGCAAAACACGAGGTGTTCAGTTTGCGAAGTTTTCTCACGAAGTCGTCAAAAATGACATCAGCGTTATCGCAACTTTTATTGTTGCTTGCGCGAACACGTCGTGTGCTGGTGGAAGGTCGCGCAGACAAATGGCGCAGCCGGGTAGGGTGTGTCAAGGACGGAACACTTCCCGAATCCAAGCAACTCTCGTTTAGTGAGCGTGAACGTGGCGTGCATGCAATAATTTTCCTTTTCTTTGCCCTGCTTGAAACAAAACGACCCCTCATTTCTCATTCCCTGCAGCTGGTAGGTCGTAAAATGTTAGGCCATGTTAGGTTCGTTGTCGAAAAACCTGCTTCCCTCAATGGTGGAGGTCGCAGCGAGCGTGTTGTTATCGAAAAAAAATATTAGCACGCATTTGAGGATACGTGTCGAGAGTGCCATGCGCAAGCTTGGAGTTTGTCTTTCCCGCTGGCGCTTCACTCTCTGATAAGCCAACGTACGCAGCATAGATGTGACGCGATTGCTTCAATGCGCGCCTCAAACCTCCTGCCGCTGTCGTCTTGGTTCGCGAGGAAAATGAGGCTTCAGTTCACACAGCGAGATACGCGCATCTGAATTGTCCCATGATAAAACACGCTCTGTGTATCCCAATAATTCAGCAATCTCAGCAGAAAACAAACGTACTTGCCACAAGAGTTCGGGTTGCATGTGGCATCGCGCTGAAAACTGCTTCCTCCGGTCATCAGGCAGCGCGCTGGGATGTTCCTATTCGTACGAAAACCTTCGGCGTAGAATGCATTGTTAACATCTTTGCTTGTAACAGTAGTATTAGCACTTGTAAAGTGCTCGGACGGCACTAAATACCCAATGTTTTCACTAATGGCTCCTTGAGTGGCTCTAGAATCAGGTCTAACGTAACGGAACCCCGATAAATTGAATTTTTCGGCTCGAAAATTAAGGCTGTTCGTACTTTTAAGTTCCCGGTGATGACCAGTTGATCTGAGCTGCGGAGATACACTACGCTTGCCTCATTGCAGCTATGTGAAAAAACGCAATAAAAATAATGCAAAGGCACACTGCGACTGGTTACCAAAGATAAGAAACTGTCGCCCCTTACTAATGCATCTCCCTCGCAGATTGCGCAGAACGCTTAAGTCCATTCTTAAAATAGTGGCCGCAATGAGCAGTGATGATGTCCACGTCTGGTATGAAGTAACATTGCGTTGTCGGAAACGAAACTTAACGCGACCTGTCCCCTCTTTTCTAAACGGGCCAACAAGCTGCGCAGTGCTCATATCCTCCTGTCATTAAACGGGCACTAAAGGGCTCCTACCTGCTTGAGTGAGAGACAGGAGGAGGCAATTATGCCATTTCGTTCGTCGCTCGAAATCGCAAGATAGACTAAGTGGCTGGTTTGGACCGAGTGACGGGGTAAGATAAGAGTGTCGCATCGAGGATCAGTACAGCTTCGAGCAATTGGAGTCTCTGGAGATAAATCTCACTCGAGATTGGTCTTCTGGGCCTTGAAGGATTAGACTCGAGACAAAAAATGAAGGAATTGAGCAGCATCTATTGGCTAAGGAGAACTGTTCGAGTCCCCCGGCGCCAAGCCTCGCTTTGGCAGCGATTGGTAGCAATCAGTTTTTTGTGAAAGACCACTGCATCAGAGTTCTGGTCGGCAGGATATTACGGTAAGCTGGAAGCGGCAGCGACTGAAGCCATCAACGTCATGGACCCAGATGGCTGATCTAGGCGTTTATTCATGGCATACTCTGAACAGTTATGTGATAAAGGGTAATGAAGAATTAAAAAAATGATGTGATAAAGGGTAATGAAGAATTAAAAAAATGATCAGGTGAAAATTGAGACGGGTAATTCTTCATCGGGCGTGCGGGATTACAGTTGCGTTTCCAGTATTCGCTTCCCGCGTTTTTCTGTTCTTCAGGAGAGGAGCCATCATCTGACATCAGGGAGAAAGGCTCCAAATTATGCATTTTAGAAAATAGTAATTAGCATTTAAGAGGAACACAAAAACCCTATATATAGCAGGCTACGAATTGGAAACCACTTTTACCAAACGGGCAACACAAGCCAGCTTCCAGCTCACCACTTATAGCAAAAACTGCAACTTAGTAGAACGATAGAGGTTCAGGCGTCCGTAACTGAAATCTTTGCAAATCATGGGGACAAAATATCAAGTTCACACCCTCATGGCGCTGACTTTCAACTACGTTTATTGCAGAAATTTACAGCAGCATATAAATTGAGGTCAACTGAGGGAACTAAACAGGTACAATGCGCTAAGGAGAAAAAAAAACTGAATCTTGTTTCTACGCCTTGCCAAGCGTTCTACTTCATCACCATCATCTTCATCAGCCTGACTACACCCACTGCAGGGCAATGATCTCTCTCATGTCTTTCTAATTAACCCAGTCCTTTGCGAGCTGCGCCCACCCTATGCCTGCGGACTTCCTAATCTCATCCGCCCACCCATCCTTCTGCCACCCCTGCTACGCTTGCCTTCTCTTGGAATTTACTCCGTTACCCTTAAGGGCTAGCGGTTATCTTGCCTTCGCATCATATGCCCTACCCAAGCCTATTTCTTCCTCTTGATTTCGACTAGGATGTCATTAACCGACGTTTATTCTCTCCCCACACTTCCCCCTTCTTGTCTCGTAACGTTACACCTATCATTTTTCTTTCCATGGATCGCTGCGTTGCCCTTAACTTAGGCTGAACCGTTTTCGTTACCCTCCACGTTTCTGCCCCGTAGGTGAGTACTGGTAGCATACCGCTGTTGTACACGTTTCTCTTGAGGGATATTGGTAAACTGCATGATCTGAGAAAAACTGCCATATGCGCTCCACCCCATTCTTATCCTTCAAGTTATTTCCCACTCATGATCCGGATCAGCTGTCACTACCTGCCATAAGTAGACGTATTCCTTTACCACTTCCAGCACTTCACTGCCAATTGTGAACTGCTGTTTCGTTGCTTGACTGTTGAACGTTACATTGGTTTTCTGTATGTTCATTTTTAGACCCACCGTACTGCTCTGTCTGCCTAACTCATTGATCATGCTTTGTAGTTCGTTTCCTGAGTGACTCAGCAAGGCAATGTCATCAGCGAATTGCAGATTATTTAGGTATTTTCCATTAACTCTTATCCCCAGCTGTTATCAATTCAGGCCTCGGAATACCTCCTGTAAACAGGCGGTGAATAGCATTGGCGAGATCGTGTTCCCTTGCCTGACGCCTTTCCTTATTGGAATTTTATTGCTGACTTTATGGAGGACTATGGTAGCCGTATAGTTCCTATATATATATATATATATATATATATATATATATATATATATATATATATATATATATATATATATATATATATATATATATATATATATATATATATATATATATATATATATATATCTTCTCGTATTTTTACATAAGGCTCATCTACACCCTGATTCCGCACTGCCTGTATGACTGCTGAGGTTTCCACTGAGTCGAATGCTTTCTCGTAATCAATGAAGGCTATATATAGGGGTCGGTTATATTCTGCGCATTTCTCTATTGCCTGACAGTAAGAAAGAAAGAAGAAAAGAAAGGAAGAAAGCAACAAGGACAGAAAGAAATAAGGAAAAAAAGGAAGAGAGAGGGAGAGAGAGAGATAGAAAGAAAGAAGCAGAGAGAGAGAAAATGATACAGCCATGACGGGAGTTATTACACCATAACTCTCGGGGTATCGGAGTATATATGGAGTACCAGGATATCGGAATACATACATTTTGGAAATCACCGTTACACACATTGTTGACGTAGTTCAATGGTCTTCAGGTTGCCTGCGCTGATGTTTATTCTCGTGGTCGCCAACATTCGGGTAGAGAGCTCTACTGGGTGATGTGGAATGAAACTGGGAGTATTTGATTTCAAAAGAGAGCTGTTAAATTGCCTTCTGCATTGCACTGAGGCCGACTGCGCTATACAACGTAAAAGACCAACATGAAATATCGTCCACATTTTTTTAAGAATTAAAAATATAAACCATATTTGCAACATGTACTGCAACTATGCGAGAAGAGAATGTCCCCTAGCTAAGAGCACTGATATTTTTTCAGATAATTGTCTTTTTTGACGTGACGAAACGGATGTGCTACCTCGCCATTTGCCCTTAGGCTACATAACAGGATATTTCACTTTGCTTCCGCCTTTAATGGGTTCACCTCTAATTCATAACGGTTCGCGGCACAGAGTCGTAGAAATCCATGCCTTCTTGGAGCAGAGCCGCAGACATTGAAGTGGTATACGTGCCATTGAGCCCGCAGCTTCCTGCGGAGACGGGTTATTCACCAGGAACTTGCACAGTGCGAAGCGATGCCATTAAGCAGAAGGAACTCTTGCACACATGCTATGAGGGGAAAAAAGGGGGTGCTGCGATGAAAACGTGAAAAGAAAAGCCGACAGCAACGAGTTAGTAGTCTAGTAGCGGAATGTTCAGAGATCGCTTTGATCCAAGAAAGACATTGTTTCCAGATTTCAACTCCTCTTTTGCTGGTCTGTTTATCGATACCGCCCGCGGCGACGACATTCTATGGAGGCCGACTTATGTGAAGGGCAAGACTTCTTTCTCTATTTCTTTCTTCCTTTCTTTCTTTCTTTCTTTCTTTCTTTCTTTCTTTCTTTCTTTCTTTCTTTCTTCTTCTTTCTTTCTTTCTTTCTTTCTTTCTTTCTTTCTTTCTTTCTTTCTTTCTTTCTTTCTTTCTTCATTTATTTATTTATTTATTTTATTCCATCTTTCTACCTTTCTTTCTTTCCTTCTTTCTTTCCTTCTGTCTTTCCCTCTTTCTTACTTCTTTTCTCTCTTTTCCCTTTTTTCCTTTCTTTCTTTTCTGAGTTCTTTCCTCCTTTCTTCCTCTTTCTTTCATTCTTCGTTTCTTTCTTTCTTCATTTCTTTCATTCTTCGTTTCTTCCTTTCTTGCGAGGCAATTTGTTTCACAGCGTCGAATCTTAATGAACGCGAGTTCTAATCCAAGGCACAAAATCCCGTAGTCATTCGATTGCGCTCGGTGAAATTGAAGAAGCCTGCTCTGCCCCTGGGGGTCATCTGTTTACCTGTTAACGTGACCGAGGCCTTCGCGTGGCTTGCATAACAGCCTATAAAAAAAAAACAGCTACATGGTGAGGTACCATGCGATGCAGATCTGGGCCACGTTATCGCAGGGCCTGCACAAATTGTCATTGAAATAAATAAAGAAGGAACACAGTGAAACGAATCAAACCATGAAGGCCGAACGAACAACTAACAGAGCTTACGAAATGCTCCAGCGTATACGATGGGCGAATGAAACGCGTGATTGCGCTTTTCAAGGCATCTCTTCCTCTCTTACCCCATCTCCGACATCTAGCGACAATGGTGAGGGAGCGTGGATGTCGTTTGTTGCTATACTCCGCGTGCATGGATGCAGTAGATAACTTCCTTTCGCTTTAACGGGCGCCGAGTGGCTGCCTGCCACGCTCCCATGAAAGGTAATCGGATAGCAGTCGTCGCGCTTATAGCACCTGTAGAGAGACAGTGCGCTTCGCCTTCAATGTGCAAAAAAATGGATGCTTCAGCGAATATGAGCTTTCGACAGACTTGAGCCATTTTACCATCTTCCGCAGATGAAGTGATCGCCTTGACGACGGAGCTTGGCGAACGATGCGCCAAATCAATGCAAACGACCCACGTAGCATCTCTCGCCCTTTTCATCTCATTCTTTTCCACTGTTTACAGAAGTGTAAAATGCGGGGCTGCGAATGTGTCTACCACAGCCGCGCTCTCCTCCCCCATTCTACTCATTGTTGCATTATGATTTCATTTCGGTACAGCTGTGTATGGGTAACGAGGCGCTCCAATCGGAGGCTTGGTTGTTTTGGTCCACGTACGTGAGTCATACGGGAACGTGTGGACTTTGGCCACGTGGCTCGTGGCGGCCGTCGGAATGCCTTTTTCCGATTCAGGAGATTCCGCGCTGCGCTGCGGGGGGGTTTAGCTTCTGATCGTGTTTCTCGTGCGTGTTTTGAGCGGAGAATAAAAATCTAATTTTCGATCCGCGTATATGCGGATGAAAGAATCTGGAAGACGGGAACCTAAATCAGATTGTTATGCGCTGACCTATCTTTGTTATTCGCGGAACGTTCTCTGCATGGTGCGAAGTCTCAACACGAGTGCGTTTTAGCCCGCTCTCAACCCCAGTCACCCCAGCGATCAAACCTTATACCCAGTCATCCCAATCCCGTTCATCGAAGCCTTCATTTCTGAAATCAAACTATATTTATAGCCCGGACGCTACGAAAAACAGAACTTGAGGTTGCGCTTCAAGGCTTTCGAGGGCTTTGAAGTTGTCGTGCGGCTGTCACGTGTTTTAGTGGTGTGGTGAAGATCAAAAAGGATATGGGGTTAGATAAAAAAATGAATTTGCTGAACGAATCATGTCTTGTGCTAAATGTTTCAGTCCACTCTCTTTACAATACCGCAAAAAGTGTCTACTTAGCTGCGGATAGTGCATGGTAACAACTATCACAAGCTAATGGTTCTACAAACTCTGCAACTTCCCTCCAAATAAATATACACCAGGTGCAATGCTGGTGCTAAAAGCTTGGCAACCATGCTGACGACGAGCTATTACAATAGTTTTGTTTGCTTTGTCGAAAACTTTACAACTACGCGTGATCTCTTTTCGCAGTTGCCGTGGAAAGGCGCACGAATGGAAAAAGATATGTTTGAAGTTTTAAAGAACCCGGGGACGCAGAAACATCTATATCAAGAACCCCGCAGCTATGCGAAACCGAAAACCAGGACGAAGCATTGAAGATGAACACTACAGCAAAAACGCTACACGGATGTATTAGAGTGCGCCGTAGTGGGTACATTATCGAAAAATATGGAATACAGGTGTGCTAAGACATATTTTTCAATACCAGAAAAAAAGACGGGTTTTTACGCAGCTGTTTTAAGGCGCTGGATCTGGAAAGCCGAACAGGTCTTTGTTTTGTAGGGCTGACTCCATTAGGAGAAGAAAGGTTTGTTTCGAAGCGCGTCAGACGCATATCCGATATTTTGTCGCAGCGCTGTCTTTGTGGATCAGTAGTAAAAAAGTGTGCTGCGACTCCATCAATGTTGCTCAAAGCGCGTAAGCGCAATTGAAAAGCGAATACTGCACAGGATGGAAAACGGAAGGGAAGAATTGTGGCTGAAAGAACCGTTATTACAGAACGTGCAAGAATAGTCTTAGTTTGCTAGAACTTATAGTAGCCTTCCCCGAATTTAGCGCTTTTATGTTTGTCTGTTTTTTAGGCTCTCTGTTTGTCTGAAGACAGTTTTGTGGCAGGCTGCTCATTTGCCCACTACTCGGTGGACAAGTGATACAATGTAATACAATGCATTACGAGGACATGGAAACAAATAAAGTTTAACACAGGAAAATATTAAAAGAAGATAATGAAACAGAGTAAGAGTAAAATGGATGCTGTGTCACATGCGGGTAAAGCATTTGTTGGAAAGGCATTTCACAGGGCACTGAAAAGAACCAGCTCGTAAAGATGTTACTGCTGGTGATTTACGGTGGGGAGGTTATGTGGATGAGTGTGTTTAGGTGTTTGAGCTACAACGAAACGAATGAACAGTTTGGTATTTATACCAAGCTGGAGATTGCAAAGTGCAAACACGCACCTCATTCTGGTAGGTGACTTTCTAGTTTCCATTCTGAAACGTTGCTAACAACACTAGTGTCGATTATGAGCCTCTTGTACAAAAAACTGAAGGTAAAAGCGACTGCATTTTCTGAAGCATTGCCAGTTTATTAATCCCCTTTCAGAAAGCGATGACGCGGTAGTTATACAAGGTGCATCACCTGAGATGTTACACGATTCTTAAAAATAGGCCTTTTCATTTAGAAGAGCACTTTTTTCGGCATAGCATTGTCAACGGTGTAGTACATGAGAATGCAGCTAAGACATGCTAACTAGGAGGCTGGTTAACTAATAATGCATACTTAACTTTTTAACTACTACTGATAGGCTGCCCTAGTAATCGAGAGGCATGTAATCCGCCGTAGGTAATATTCATATCAGTTTTCAGAATTTAGAAAACTGTGGGCGAACAAATTCTCGCTACCTCGAGGGAAAATACGTGCGCTTTCGAGAA
This sequence comes from Amblyomma americanum, assembly GCA_030143305.2. Lineage (NCBI taxonomy): Eukaryota > Metazoa > Arthropoda > Arachnida > Ixodida > Ixodidae > Amblyomma > Amblyomma americanum. Next base: position 23,290 of record JARKHS020016215.1, on the reverse strand, counting down.
GCTTGCAGGCAAAGCAACCTCTCCAGTGCACTTAACTCACCGAAATAACCAAAATTTGTTTTGCCATAGCGCCGAGAGTATCTGCGGTTTCGAAATTCTATAAACTAATAAAGATTTTATTTACGGTAGGCTACACGCCTCTCAACACTTAAGGAAACAAACTGTAATAGCTAAAAGCAAACTGTTCAATATTAATTAATCAGCCTGCTTGTTGGCATGTCTTAGTTATGCCGAAAAAAGCGCTCTTCTAACTCAAAAGAGCCTATCTTAAAAAAAATGTGTAAATTCCTAGGTGAAAGACACTGTGCATGCGGCGAGAATTAGTGTGCCCCCCAAGGTACTTTTATCGTATCTTTTATTCACCCGATCTGATGCAACCGGCGTAGACCGCATTGGATTCTGTAGTGTCAACACAATGTTAATCTCCTCAATTACTGTTTTATTTTCGATTGGTTTCAAAAATACAACATAAATCAAATGTCTCTGCCTCCTGCACTCCGTATACAGCGCATGCTGTCAAGATTGTGCATGTGCAAGTTATGCAAGCTCGGGTTTACTTTATCCGGGGGTTGACAAAGTGGCTGGTTGGGCGAGTTGATTATGCGTTTATAAAAACCAGCGCTTGACGACACGCACAGAAAGGTAAGACATTCACACGCACAGCCGCTGAACTGGCAACTGAAGTTTATTCATGAAGCAATGCTAATTGTATAATAGTGCAGATAAAACAGTCGACAAAAAGTCCCATCGCATGTTTCTTCGTATCCTTACCATCCCCGAAATAAAAATGCCATTTCCTTCGACAAGACTGATAGTCAACTGTTTTATCGGCACTGTACATATTTAGCTTGCTTCATGAACAAATTTCAGTTGTCAGTTCAGCCCACTTTCTGTTTGTGTCTCCCATTTCTGTCCGTGTCGTCAATTGCTGGTTTTGAAAAAATTATCTGGAAAGCTTGCTCCATTCTCAGGAACTGTGTAAAGTACCTACTTCAACTGCTCTGACTCTCTTCTCGTCGTACTAAGAGAGAGGTAGAGAACTTTGGTTACTAAAAGGTGGAGAGGCCGGCCGCAGGAAACGCTGTCCTATTCTGCTATTGCACTGTTGGGGAAAAGGGAAGGAAAAAGTGAGGTAGAGTGTAAATGGAAGATAATGGTTTCGCAATGCCATGAGTTGCGTATAGCGTTCTGGACTGTGCGCGTGTCCACACATGCGCATGGTAGAACACAACTGGCGTGTTTTCTCTGTGGACAAATTACCGTGAAAAAAACAACTGCACTTTACAGGAGAAACACAAGCTGAACTGAAGCCTCATTGTGAATGGGCTCGAAATATACATACGATAGAGTTAGGGTGTATGAAAAAGTATCCTTTTTTTTCTCAAAATCAGCTACGAGCACAATTTTTGGGTGTGGCGACTAAATAGTGTCAGAAAACTGTGCGTGCCATGACCGTATAATTTAACTGTTCGTTCCACTTGAACATGGCATAGCGCATTGGTACCGCCGGTGTGTTTTTTTGTTTTTACTAGACTAAAACAAATGTGGAGTTGCCCCCGAGTTCAGCTTTCGAAATGAGCTCTATGTGAAGTGGGCAGCCAAAAAAGGAGAAATACAACGGTAGGAAATTATCTGATTTATGACCACGGTACTCAGCCACGTGTCATGGCCATTAGATGTACATCATTGGCTGTTGACGAATTTAGTATTCATCTGACCTTCTTTATTACCCATCAAGAAATCCAACCCCATATTACCTCGAAACTTGCAGAAAACTGGAATCGGTATTTTCCGTTTCACTGTGTGCTTTGATGATGTTGCATTCGAGCAAGGCTAGAGCATTATGCATGTCGGACGCGATTTTCAGACATGGGGCGCTTAGTTCGCGTTTAAAAATTCACATTATATTATGTATTGGCAAAATGACGCGTTAGAAGATGACGCGTTTACGTTTAGTTTTGTGTCTCTTTATTGTGGTTGCGCTCGTGTGTCTGCATACAACGGAACATCTCTTCTGGTCATCCAGCTGGTGGTTAGACGTTGTCGCCTGGATGTGCCTAGAGGCGGCGAAAAGGATGCAATGAAGATACATCGAAACGCATATCTTTAACTTCCTGTCTGGAGACCTCAGTACCAGGTCTGGGAATTATAGGGACGACGTGTTTTTTTTTCTTGATGAGGCGGCTAATGCTATTATATTAAAAGGAAGAAACGGGTGTATGCTGCGCCACGTTCCCACAGTCGTCAAGCTTGTTAATGGGTGCCTACGTACCAACGAAAACTTGCGAGCTGCGAGATACTTACTGGAAGAGAGAGCTTCAAACTTATTTGATCCATATGGCATTATTCAATATGGACAGAAATCACTGAACAGCATTTTGACTCCATCAAAATACAGCCGGCGTGGCTGGTAAAAGATGCGCAAACTCGTGCTCAGCAGCCCGAGTCCTTTGTCACTTTGCCCTCGGAACAAAACAGGCCACAAGCCAGTCTCAGTTTCACAATCATGATTCTATCCTTAGACTGAAGTGCAAGGAAGCCTCCCTCCACAGATCAGGATCCGAAGTCTGAGAGCTGTACAAAAGAAGGCTGTGACTGTCACACACTTATCACTTCGGCAGTCGTGACATGACACTCTGCTACAATAGCAAACATTCCAACTAGTATTGCACTGCTTTAGCGGAATATCTCCACGAACCCGTCTTTTATTGTGCGGGTGTCACATGCATGAAAACATGTTTGTTCAGCCGCCCAAAATTTTCTTTCTCTAATTTTTTTGCGTCTATTTGATTTCAATTTTTTCCTGTTGTAAAAAGGCTAAATTTTTGGTCCTAAAATTTACCAAAATTGCTGAGGTTGCTAAAATTTCTGCATCGCTATATCATTTTTTCCACTCTAGAGTTTCATATACTGATAGATAATTTCCATTAGCAAAAATCACACTCTTCAGCATTCTATATCTGACCGGTTCAGTTTTTCAGCTTCACTATAGAAGCATGACTTAGAGGAGTTCAGAGGTGCTCGTCAGAAAGTCTTTTTGAAAAATAGTTGGAAGCGGCAACGCGAGTTGCTGAAGCTATTGACAGGTCTAGATGCGCATTGACTCGAGACCGAAAGCTTAGCAAAATGTCGAAAAAGTCCGGAGCTCATCTCAACAGGATGGGGCTAGAATGAGTGAAAGAGAATTTCCGAAGAAAACCCTCTGTAGATTGTTATTGTTGGCCGAGGCGGCCGGCATGTCTTCACAAATTGTCAGCGCGCTTCCGGTCACACGGCTTCGCCTGCTTTCAACTCCCCCCTGTATCTCTACGTTTTCGCTGATAGCGCCTGAGCAAAATGTTAGTTCTTTGTCACAGCCGCACGGCCACAGGCAGTAGAAATTGAAAGAAATAAGCCCCGGACAACAGTTCAAGAGCAAAGAGGGGATATCGAGGATCTCTTGCTTGATTTCTCTACCTCAAAAGAATCATCGAGGTGCAAGAAAACGTGAGAGGCCAAGGGAACTGCAGTGGTGGCCGGAGGCAGAAATGCGCTCGAACAAAGAAATACTCGCCTAGTGTGTTGGCGGAAATCTTTGAAGTCAAAGCAATAGCTTCTTTACTTCCAAACGGCTTTCAGGAAACAAACAAAGAAAAGGCAAAAATGCGATTTGGAAGTTGAAGACAAGGCCGGGGGAGAAGACGAGAAGATAGCAGAATGAAATCATCCTCTGAACTTTTTCGCTTGGCTTGATGATAAATCGTAGAACCGCGCTTTAAGTGATCTTCAAGACTTCGCTAAGCTTGCCTGTGTTAGATTTTCTTGCCCGTTTCGCTCGTGGCATCGTTACCGTTATGATCTTAGCGCTGTGTTATTGTTTAGCATTGTTGTTCCTTCGCAACGTATACTGTGCGCAGATGCAAGGAAAATAAGGGGTTCAGTGTGGCCCGCAAAAAAAAAAAGCAGTGATGATTTCAACAGTCCGTGATTTTTTTGGCCGCACAATAAACACCTTAAACGTCTGATTCCTCCCCTTTAAAGTTGAACCGGCCATAACCTGTTTTAAGTTAAAAAGCGGGTACAACATGAATTGTTGAACAGTGTATTTCAAATCAAATATAATCAAATTATATTTTCCGAAAATGTTTCGTCGCCGGGGCTAAAAGCTGCATAAACAGCTTGACAAAGGCCCGAAAAAAAAATACATGGTACGGCCGCATCCCTCTATTGTAAACATATCCATTAATTTATCTTTCTATGTTTTATAACCCATCATCATCATCATTATCAGCCTCACTACGCCCACGGCACAAAGACTTCTTTCATATATCTCCAATTAACCCTGTCGAGAACCAGCCGCGTTCACCTCATCCCCGCAAACTTCATAATCTCATCCGCCCATCTTTCTGCCTCCCTTGGTTGCGCTTGCATTCTCTTGAAATCCAGTCCCTTAACCTTAACGACCATCAATTATAATGCCTTCGAAATACGTTCCCTGCCCAAGCTCATTGCTTCTTTTTTATTTCGACTAGTATGTCATTCACCCGTGATTGTTCTCTAACGCCCTGTGCTCTCTTCCAGTCTATTAAGGTTACACCTATCATTTTTCATTCATCAGCTCGCTCCTTTGTCCTCAATTTAAGCTGAACTTTTTTCGTTAGCCTTCATGTTTTTGCTCCCTAGTTGAGTACTGGTTATATAAAACCGTTATATTGTCATGCCCCAAGGAGAGCCGTGCAGGTAGGCGTAGGTGAGAACTCATGAATGAAGTTGGTGTTCTTAATCTCAGAGCCAGGTCTAGCCCGAGAGCGCCTCACGCGAGCCATCAGCCGCTTCGTCATCACTTCGATTAAGCGCGGAGGCCGCGCGGTGCTAGGCATGTGGCATTATTCCCCCTCCGCGAATGGAAGGCATCATCTTGATGAGAAATGAGCTATGTACAAGGAGAAAAGAACAAAAGAAAATAGGGGTGGTGTAAACTATGCCATCCGTGCTAGAAGAGAGGCGGAGAAAGTAGTCTGCACTTGCTGGAAGGGGATAAGGGTGCGGAACACAGCGCGAACGTCGCGGTCGGTCACACGAAAAATATGGCCATGTCCAACACTCTCGGACAAAAATTTCGAACATTAAAAAATTGTAAGACACTCTGTAGAAATATTCAAGATTATAGTCCATTCTTCTGATATGTAGCAAAATCTTTGTTTTCAGGTGTTTCCATAAATCTCAACTGACTGTTAAGACTGCCTTAGAAAACAAAAGGGGAACGCTTTTAACGAAAGTAAAAACGTGAATTGAAAAAAAGAATACAAGACTGCCGTCAGGTGATCTGCGGATATATTGCTATGTCACAGTGAAATCTAACATTATATGAAAAAATGGCGTTCCTAAATAGTTTTCCGCTCAAAAATGCTGATGTCCACATGCACGATTTCAGGCTGCTAACGCCTAGGGCCGAAGGTGATAGTTCCATCAAGAACAACTACATGGCTGGCACTGTTGAGGTGGCGAAGGACTATGTACGGTCCCAAATACCTATGAAGGAGCTTTTCGCGCAGCCCCTTGGGGCATACGGGAGCCCAAACCCACACCTGGCCTCCCGGTTCGTAGTGCACGTCCTTGTGGCGAAGATATATTGTGTCGGGAATCGGCAGATTTCTGGTTCTTGATGTGCAAGTGGGCCATTTGACGGACTCACTCTTTTTGTTCCATTAAGTTGCCTGCGTCAGGTGAGACCACTTCATCCCCGCATGGCAGCATAGCGTTCAACATCATGCGAACTTACCTGCCATAGACACGAAGGAACAGGGTGAAATGTGTGCTTTCCTGCATCACGGCATTGTAAGCGAAAGAAACGTACAGCAAGAGTTCGCCCCACGTTTTATGCTCAACGTCGACGTACATCGAGATCATATCCGCCAATGTTTTGTTGAGTCGTTCTGTTAAGCCATTTGTTTGTGGATGATACGCTGTTTTTTATTATCGGCTTGGATAAGAGTTAATATGTCCGGTAGGAGAAAAGCTGCAAGCGCCTTGCTTCGGTCAGTAATGATAGTCGACGGGGGGCCGTGTCTAAGCACAATCTTGTGCATAAAGAAGCGAGCAATTTCGTCTGCAATACCTGGCGCAAGGGCTTTCATTTCAGCGTAGTGGTTCAAATAGTCTGTGACGACTACTATCCACTTATGGCACGTGGACGATAGAGGAACTGGCCCCAGAAGGTCCATGCCGACTTTGTCGAATGGTATGTTGGGTGGCTCGATGCATTGCAGCATGTTGTGAGGATTGAGAGGGGTTTTTTTTTTCTCACAGGCATTGCCGGCACGTACTGACGTAAGGCTTGAAGCTTGAAGTAAGCTGTGAGCAATTAATCGCTCTGTTGGACTCGACATAAAGTGCGAGTGAAGGCAAGATGGCCGGAAGCTGATTTGTCACGGCAGACAAGGAGAACTTCATTCAGTAGATCAGACGGTATGAGGCGCAAGTAACTTTCCAGATAGAAAGTTCTTCTTGAGAGATATTGATGAACTCCAATTCATGGCCTTAGAGAGCCTGACAGATGTGCTCCACCCCATTCTTTTTCTTCGAGATGTTTTACTCTCGTGGTGCTGACCTACGGGGACTAGCTGGCCTTTGTAGACGTATTCTCTTACCACTTCCACCGCTGTTCTAGCACAATCGTTCCACCATCATTTAAGAGTTCTACAGTTACCTAGCCCACACCTCCCGCTTCACAACTTTAGATTGCTCCTAAGGAGTTCTATACTTCCTCTTTCGTGACTGGCTGGTTTCTAGTTGCTACGCGCTACTCACAATCTTTGACGTCCTGATCACATTGGCTACTCTGCAGAGTTCTCGGACCCCCTTAATATCTCCTGTTTCTTGATGTCGTTCTGGGTGGTGTTCTTACAGCAATGTATTAATGTTTGGTCTCCCTTGTCTGTTGTCCTAAGTGCGCTTTATATAATTTTTGAAAATGAAAAACCAACTAGCTCAGCTGTCAATTCTGCTTCACTGTATTAATGCTTTGGGGATGCAACTTTTGCCACAGGTTTATAGAAGTCTTCTTTGTTGAGCTTTTACACGAGGCCAATAGGACTTATCTGCGCCTAATGAGTCTCTGTATGACATTCGCTCAAAGCTACGATTGTTTTGCTTCCATTTTTTTTACTGCTACTTCACATGGTTCCCCTTCTTGAAAGTGTATCTGTTATTGCAGATGTTTCTATTTATCAGAGAAGACTTTCCTTCACATCGTGGGAAATAAATTTAAGCTTTTGTTTTAACTGATTCCACAAGCGTTATATATTAGATAGCCGGTGAAAAAAGGCGGACTATTTTAATATTGAAGTAAAATTTATGTTCTGCTCTCTCTGGAATAAGAAAACTAAATGTACTGTCGTAAGCTAGATACATACTGGTACCCACAATTATTAACCTTAGGATTTAAAGCAATTGCCCTATCCAGTCATCAGTGTTAACCATTTATTTAGGCGTACAGGCAAACTTAGCCGTGGAAGCGTTAAAAAAGGCCAGCATCCTAGAACAAATAAAAAAAAACACTGCATGGATAAGAAGAACTGAGGTTACTGAGTCCCTTTCCATCTATCTCAGGCACACCTGCCTGCAGGTGATGTTGGAGTTCGGCAGACTATGCGGGTTATGAATACTAATATGCAGGTTCTCTTCCCGGGGAGCGAATAGAGAACTGATTCTACATACAGTGCGCTGCAAACACTTGCCCTCTCAACCATCAGCAAAGCAATAAAACATAGTATACCTTGCAAACATAACCAAGGCTGCAACTATTGATTCGCCATCTAGAGATCCTTCCCGGGCATTGCGTCCATTGCTTTGATCCGGGCCTGACCGCATCTGCAGGACCCTTGTTCGTTCGCCTGGCGCCATCCGCTATTACCGCGGTGGCCGTTGCTCAAGAGTACTCATTTCTACGGCCAGACAAAAGCCTCACCGTGATGAAGATTCGGGGATTCTCTCCTCCTTTTTCTCCTCTGTCTATCCACTCTCTTCTTTCTCCCTCTTCGAGGCCTGTCTTTCTTCCACGTGTGACAATGAGCAGTGTTGGTAGGCCATGTACGCTAGTTGTGTGCACGCACCGAGCTGGAAGTGCGGGGACTCGATGAAGAATGATTGCATTGTGCGGTTGGTTTGGTGCAACCACGGGAGAGAGCGAGCAACATCGCCGGCAGCTAAACCAACGTACATGCCTGCTTCGCGGCTGAGCCATTGCGGGGTGTTCCTTAGTTGGGAGCTACGCAAGCGTGCCCCGAGACTACGTCATTGGAGCGATGCAAGCGATGCGAGCGAAAGGCAGCGGAAGCCGCAGCGCTTGAGTTGTCGCCGAGAACAAAAGGTTGATGGCGAGGTATTTTATAAATAACTTGTGGCGGACCCCGTAGCCCCGTAGCACATATATTATGCTAACGCTTGGCAAGGACGATGGAGGCAGGGTTCGGAGGCAGATATGGTGTTTTTTTTTACTTTCTTCATTGGAATGAATGTTGCGAAGAGCGCTGAAGCGCATACGTTATGAATCATTGTCACACGTTGCTTAGTGGCCAGATTTAAAGGTGGCCGATATCCTCTTGCAGTATGGCTTTCCCATACAGACATCAATTTTTTGGAGCTATCTCAGCTTATGCTGGAAGCCTAAAGGTTCGGGTGGCTTTCCTTTATTATGACTACATTTTATTTAGGAAATGCACGCAGAAGCTTGAGTGAAGCAGCTCCTGTAGGGTAAACCGAGTGGACATGTATTGAGTGCAGTAAGCGGGTGAACCTTGATCGAGTGCAAGTAACCCTATTAATTATTAGTTTTCATTTATAAATCCCTAGAGCCCTTTTTGGCATTACTTACGGGGGAGAGGAAATAGTTAAACTTGAAGGAAATGTGCGTGAAGAGAAATTTCCTCACAAGACAAAATGAGGCGATATAATACAAGCATACTTTAGTTTTGGCTATGCAAATTTCAGTAGTTACTGCAATAACAAATACATGTAGCCCTTATTAGATGGCTAGCGCTTGAAGCATCAGCGGTGACCGACAACGGAAGCGAAACATCTGAACGCAGGGAGAAGAAGCTGACGAAGCTGGGGCTTGCGCTCAGAAACGTTTACTTTCGAAGCATCAACGTTTAATTAATGACTGTGGCCTTCCTTATTAAATCACTGATTCGTGTTTTTACACTCGGTGGAGGAGCCGGCTCCTGCCATCCTGGAGCTGACCAATCGCACCTTACCTGGCTCTACCACGATCACGGACACCGAGACCCAACCTGGACATCCCCTTCACACCGGCGTCACCTGTTCAAGCACCGTGCTACAGCGCGACCCTGTCATCTCTAGCGGCACGAACAACTCTAACGTGTAGGACTGGAGTCAGACTTTTCTCCACCGTCCAGCTGAAAGCAGAGCGAGAGAAAACAGCAGCACCGAAATATGGCACACAAATGAAAAGAAAGCCGCACACAGGTCGTCTTTCCTAGTTGGCTCAAGCCGCTCTATGCTCCCACTATCACCGTCATCCATGGCGCCTTATCAATGTCAATAAAGCTTAATGCTGTGGCAGTTGATACTGCGTGAGGTCAACGCCATTTAATTCAATATCTCATACAAGGTTGGATGTTAGCCAACGAAGCAAGAATTCTTAAAGGGGCTTGTTGGGGCCTGAATTCCTAAAATGTTACTGGCATAAATGACGCAAATAGATGAATAGCAGAGGTTGCTGTCGTATTTCGACGAGGACAACATAAAATACTATACAGACATGACGCGCGAGTCAAGTCTATCCTTTCTTTATTTTTTCCTCGCATAAATAATGGCGCAACTCCAGTTTTAGTCAAACGCTTCTTTTGACTAGGCCCTGTGGTTCCGGAATATTTTACTTCCCTTTCGCAGTGCGCATGTCTTCGAGGCGGATACCAAGGAATCTCTAAAGAATCGAAGAAAAAGAACCTTTATACGATGCAAGCATGGGAGCAGCCTAGGCTTGCATCGCTTTGCTTCCATCGTTTTACTTCCATCAATACTCACCCTGATACGCTTGCAGCATTTTGGAGAGAGTATCGGCAGGAGCGCAACTAAACCTGCGTTATTAGCGCGGAGGGCTGATGCAGTAGTTAATCACGGCTGCAGTATATAGAAATAGCCTTAGCATGGGACCCATATAAACCGTGAGCAGGTAGCTGGATGCAGAAGCGGGGCTAGAATTAGACCACGATCTGTACATAACGAGCATGGGAGAAGACATCATGTATGAGCTAGAATATCTGCAGATTTTAACTCCTGTGGGGCTCATGATATGTGTCCCTCCTTCTTGGTCACTAATCGGGCACGTAAATGGTGGTATGGTGGTATGATGGCTTACCTTTTACAGCGGCTTCGCACGCAACGATAACACTACGCGATAATTGTATACGGATGCTGGGGGGCAGTGGCCATTATGAGGCTCCTGCTCCTCGTTCTGCGCTGTTAGCTAGGTGCCAAACTAGGCGCCAGCCATATATCACAATGACGCACCTTCTGGGCCCAATTTTTGGAGCGAATACGCACACGGCATTTTATTTATTAGAGCGTGATGATTGACAGCACATTTCATACACCTTTCTGCTGCAATCGAACTGTGAAAAGTCTAAGAAAAGGTTCTTATCACACAAGATACACGAAGGAGCACTCAGCAAACCTTTAAGGTGATAACGCGAATCCTATAGCTCATCGCCGCGAACACATTGTATATATTCAGAAAATGAAAAATGTTTAATAGAAACAACACTAAAAAGAAACAATAACCCTCAAACAAATGCCAAGGTTTGTAAAAGAAAGCGCCAAACAAGATTCAACTTTTCACTAGAACCTCAAAAGATCGTAACAGCAAACCCTGCTGCACTCATACTTAATCCATTAAACCCTGTAGTAAGCGTCACCTGCTGCTTCTGCTCTTTTACAAGTAGTTCGGAACGGTGCTAGTGAAGTTGAAAGCGTCAGGGCAACATTCAGCTGTTGCGCTAATGGCCACAGTCTTCCAGGTGTCGTACGGTTTCTCAGTAGCGCCCGTATGGTTTGGTCTGACCGTCTCGAGCCGGCCGCCCTGACGGCGGTGGTGCGAACCACGCAGTGTGGTCGAGCTCGACACGTCGTGGTGCGTGTCGTTGGGCCGCCAGACATGCGGCGACAGAGTGTTGCGCTTGAGCTCCGAGTTGAGGACGTAGGAGCCCGCGAGCACCACAACCAGCACAGCGACGCACAGGTAGAGCATACCCCATCTCATGAGTTGGCTGCTCCGCTCGCCTCCCCCTTCGGTCTCGGTAGCCACCTCCGCTGGACAACGGGGGGTTCCGAGACGTGGCGGCCGCTCCCGCGAACCGCTCTTGCGAACCCCGGGGCACACAGCGAACGCAGGCAGGACCGCTCTTTGGGAAGCTGCTGCTGACGAAGATGCTGTGAATGTTATGCATAGTTACTTCGAGAACTTGACTGTTTTTCGCGTTCACTATAATGGTTAGATATTCCCAGTCAAGGAAAGCGCTACGCTAGAAAATACTGGTGTAAAAGCGCGTTGCCCAGCGTTGGGAAGCTCTGTCACCCACTACACATCGCTTTAATCACGTGGGCGAGGCTCGTGGTGCTACATTTTTACAGCGAATGTTCTTTGTACTGCCCTCAAAACTTTTCTGTGGTACAACGTCACACTTGTTGCCGTCTATTAGCTGTAGCGGCGGTGCTCGCACAGCGCGCGGAGATTCGGTGAAATTCGATCACCAGTGCGCTAGTGTCGCAAAGTAAATTAATGCTCTGAGATTATGTGCGATTTCATCACATGCGCCGGTGTCGCTGAACCACGTGGCAGGTTGATACACGTAGAGAGCGGACGCCGTAAGGTTTTCGCCGTTCTGATCTCTGAAATTGAAGGAGGGGATGCTGCAGCCGTACGTCACAACCCCCGCGTCCGAGTGCGGAAATGATCAACGCGCGAATCCTGAACAGCGCTCCGCGGAATATGTGCAGCAGCAAGTGCGATTGACGGATTGCGATCCTGAAAGATGGACCACTGCTATCGTCGAATTTCGAGGTTTATGTAGAAAGCGTAAGTGTTATCATTTTTGTTTGCGTGTGTGTTTACGGTGTTGAGCATGCGTGCGTGTTTTGTGAACTATAATGGCAAGGACCGTACGCACAGCGTTGTGGCATCGTGTAATTTAATTCATCCTCCTGTGACTCCCGATGACTTCATGGCGAACTATGCAGGGTCAAAACTTGTTTTTATGAGATATAGGCAAGCAGGCTAAACGCGGGGGTTGGCCAATGAAAAGAACGTGCAATCATGCGAAATTTTATTAGGTTACGGTAGTTTACAATGAACAAAATACCAATTCTGCTCGTAAGGCGCTTCCTCTTCTGCTGGGGTGACATAGATGCGGAAATAAATTTCAATTTACATTCCTATGAAGGTAACAGCACACGCACTGAGAGATTTGCGCGCTTAGGCAAATAGACGCCATTTAAAACTTGATTAGTTGACACACAGTCGCCTTACACGGCTGTTTTAATAAAAGCCAGTGATCCCTCTGTATAGCTGCCGCCGCAAATAGTTTGTCTGTTGTCCTGAAGCCTTAAGGTTGCTCAGAGTCGGGAAGAAAACAGAAGAAAGTATATACTCAAGATTACAAACGGTCGTGCTCAGGTCATGAATACCGCCGCCTTAATATCGGATACGGCGTGCTTTTAGACTAGCTTTCGACGAAACATGGCCAAGCCGAAACAAGACATGACAGCAACTCACGCTCGCATGTGTACTGCGCCTGCATAGACTCAATGACACTGGTCAGCCATGCTCAGTATCAGGCTGTTTTCGGTTACAACGCGAACAGGCCACTTGATTAGTTGCACGGTAGTCATAGTGTCACACAGGCTCCATGACCTGCAGAGGAGCACAGAAGCCTACTCGCCCACTGCCAGAGGCACGGTAATCTTCTGTCCTTAGCTACTGCGGGCGCTTACAGCTTTACATCGCTCATTTTTATTTATTTATTTGTTTGTTTGTTTGCTTGTTTCCAGGCGCCCCTTGAAGGACCCACACTACGAGGGTATTACATAGGTGGTAGGAAAATTGGAAACCAAAACTGAACAGTTAATAAAACTAGAAAAGCAGCATCGTTGAACAGGTAACATATATCAAAGTGTGGCGGAACAACAACACGCAAAAAGAACATAATGGCAACAAATAAATAACTTGGTGAACATGCCGTTTCCTCTCACGATTATACTAATTAAACGTTAACCAGTATGCTTAGCATAGCCCAGCATTCCTGACATCGATTTTCTTGCGATCTTAAACAGCGACCAAGTGAGAACTGCCCACTGTCTTCGTTTTGTTCATGTGTGACCTCACTACGCAGGTTTCATTCTGAACTATCATCGAGCAAAGAGTGGCAAGGCGAGACAAAGCAAAACGGACCTTGGCTAACAGGAGTCTTCTTACGGACACCTAACCGCTACACAAGCCTCAGGATTTACATCCGCATTTTCGCGCTCTCACCTGGGTGTGCGTGTGGTGGTAAAACTGGGCGTGCACTGTATTCGTTCTTCGTCCATCGTGAAGGGGAACTCGGCGTTGGCGCTCGGGGCCGATCAGATGGCAATGCGGCTCCAGACTCCGGGAGCACCTGTGACGGCAGCGTGAAGTACAGGCTCTCGTTGAACGACTTCAGCCCTTCGGCCTTTCTGCTTTGCGGCTGCTTCGAAGCCATCTTCTTCGTCGTCTTCTCTTTCAGACACGCTTCTGCTGTTGTTGTTGTTGTCAGCCTATCAAATGTCACTTCTGGTTTCACTTTTTGTGAAGCTGGGAGAGATCATAACGCCATCTTACCCAGGTAAGATTCTTTTTTTATTATTTCGAGGACTTGTCATTTGGCATAAGATGAGGTTGCCGATAAGCTAGAGCAGATCGCGGAGGATATATTTTACAGAAACCTTAGCAAGCTCCGGTTCTTTGCGTTGTTTATTAGCCACAAGGACAGATTTCCCTTCTCTATAAGCATCTTGTTTTTGACGTCTGCGTTCCTGGACACGTCCACAAAATGTAGCGAAGACCCACCTCAGCGGCCGGAGTATAACATTAGTGCATGCGTTCGGCACTGCGTCTTCTTGAGATCTGCCGGCACGTCGGCGACAGGGTAAGAGGTGCTCCAGCTCTTGTTCTTTGTGAAGGAGGGGATCTGTTCACAAAGCAATCCACGCGTGTACTGCTCCATACAGGGAACCCAAGCTAGAATTTGCACCGCGGCGCTAGCGCTGCATTTCTCCCCTGGTTGGTGGAAAGACGCGGCCCCACGAAAACGAGAGGGCTGCCGCAGCCGGCGCATTACGTTTCTTCAAACATGCGTACTCGCTGCTGAGGGCGTGCACGGGTAGAGAGCGAGAACGACGCCTTAGAACGGGTGCTTTCAGCCTTGAAAGTGGGGTTCTTATCTCTGTATTTTTCGATTCCTGAGCTTAAAGAAAGCATCCTCCTCGCGCGAGGGCGCGGTTCACGAGGAGAGACCCGTGCAAAACGGGCTCCTCTCGCCAAATAATAATAATAATAATAATAATAATAATAATAATAATAATAATAATAATAATAATAATAATAATAATAATAATAATAATTGGCTTTTGGGGGAAAGGAAATGGCGCAGTATCTGTCTCATATATCGTTGGACACCTGAACCGCGCCGTAAGGGAAGGAATAAAGGAGGGAGTGAAAGAAGAAAAAAAGAAGAGGTGCCGTAGTGGAGGGCTTCGGAATAATTTCGACCACCTGGGGATCTTTAACGTGCACTGACATCGCACAGCACACGGGCGCTTTAGCGTTTTTCCTCCATAAAAACGCAGCCGCCGCGGTCGGGTTCGAACCCGGGAACTCCGGAGCAGTAGTCGAGCGCCCTAACCACTGAGCCACCGCGGCGGGGCCAAAGAAGGAGGGGTTGCTCATTTTTAGATGCCTGGGCTTACAAAGAATCTACCCGGAAACATGTTTTGATATGTGGTCCAGAAAACCAGAGATAATGATTTCTCAACAGTCTGTGACCAGTGCATGCTGCTTCAAGTCTTGGAAAACGAGCAGAGGACATCGTTTTCAAACGGCTTGCGCGGGCCGCGGAATACAGCTGGTCTTGGTTTGAAAGGTTGTTCTTCGTTTTTTTCTAGTGCACATGCTTTCTTTTGTCAAGAACGGACTTTTTTGCGACGGTCTCTTTTGCAACGGACTTGCAGCATCCAAAAGGGCTAACATGACATTTTACAAGTAGCGAGATGTAATTAGAAAAAACTAAATCCAAGTTGTGGTTAGCGCGAACTCCAACACGCGACCAATCATTCAATTTCCCCTGCCACCACAAACGTACATCATCTTTCTTGGAAGTGTCTTGATATTCTCGCAGCTTTGAACATGTATGCTTTCACCGAGAAAATGTCATCTGCGAAGAAGACTCTTCGGCGATCCAGATAACGGGAGCACTGCATCGCAGCGCCAAGGCGAGAGGCAAGAGCAGTAGCGGATGCGGTGGGGCTGGCGCTATTTCCTTGTTCGGCTATTCATTGCTTAGTTGTGACCTGTTTAAAATAATCGTTTGATAAGAAGCAACAAATGTGCCTTTAGTGTGCTCTTTCTGAGGGGCAGACCTGCGACTAAGAAAACATATAACTCCGTAGAGCACAGAAACTGCACTAAATGCCTGAAGGCCTGCAGTTGGTGCCATGTCGGGAGCAGGAGGGTCGTCTCCGTGTAGGAGAGTAGGCCCAGGTTATGCAGGTTGGCCGCAAGCTGCCATCGCTGGTAGTCGTAGGCACAGCAAGTGGTCAGTGGGGGTTCCAGTGTGCCATCTTGTCCGCAAGATGTGCATACTGGAGAGGAGGCTCTTTAGTGGCAGTTTATCCTGGAAGGGATCCAGGAGCATCCAACCCGCATTCGCAGCAAGCGGGATCATTCTCTTCCTGTTTAACGTCAGTCATCCCCTGACGAGAAATCGTCGCAGGCGATGAGATGAGCGGACGCGAGTCTCGTATGGTTAGGTCGAATGGCGGCTGAGAAACGGAACAAAAGCGTTATTAAAAATAATGGGGTGCACTTGATTACATTAGGTTTTGAGAATGCGACAGCGTTCAGACCTTTTATGCAGCTTACTATGTGTTTTGTAGTTATTTTCATGAATGTCCGAACGACCGAACGGCCGAACGACCGGCCGGCAGGGAGGCAGACAACGCCCAATTGCGGGGAAAGGCCATTATAAATGCTAGCGCACTGAAGCACAACTGTTATCACTGCCTTCTAGAACTGATTGCGGTTTTAGCTAGCTACTGACACCCGCGCTAAAAACAGAGTGTCGACGCAGGCAATTTTGTTGCAAGACGGGCAGGTGAAGGTGACACTTGCACTTCATTCTTTGGTCTTTTCCAGCCTGTGAAAGCTCAGTCTTGAGTGAAAGAGTACGTTAAAAAAAATTACTCGAATAGAACATCACTATGAAGAAAATATCAAGCACGCGTTCACGCACACACAAGCTTGGACATATGGCTTGGGGAGGCTAATTTTACGTTACAAGCAAGTGTGCACGTGGCGTTTTTAGCTCATCATAATTTGATCGAGGTCATCTCCCATTAACATAATGTGGCACGTGCCATTTTTGTAGTAACAGAGGGGGAATTCGCCGGTCAGCTTGATGATTAAATTGCATTGCTCATGATGCACTGTGCTTTCTTTACGCTAAGCTGTTTATGCAAGCGTCCATATGCTGAGCCTTTATCCTCTTGTAGAAGCGGCAACACCATGAACAACAATGCAGTGTTTACATTTTCAATGTGATTTACTCCTGTGCGAAGGTTTCTTAAATGTACAACCTTGCAGTTGTCAGTTGTCACAAAAGAGGGCATGCTGAAAAGAACGCATGTTATTATATAAATCGGGAAAAAGTAAAATCGTAAGTGAAGGCACCGGTCGTGATAAACAAACCATCTTCCATTACTCTACGGTGTATTTCTGGCACCCAGTGTCGGAAAGTCAACTCCGAACGTACCATTTCGCCTTAAGCGGTAATCAAATTTCGTTCCGGAAAACGTGACGTTAGGTGCTATAGTGTTGACGCCACCCAGAAAGCTCTTAACTTCCTGCCTATTCAAACAGGTTTTTAAAGTTTCCCTTTCATCTCGCCGGACACGTTTGGGTGCCCCGCAATCTTCGAAAAGCGCGAGTTCTTGTTGTCAGTGAAACTTCTTTGCATCCTAGGCACGTTGCTAGGCACGTTGCTAGGCACAAACAAGGAGAATGTCTGAGCTTCCAAGCAACTTGTTAGGGAGCTAACAAAGTCGCCAAAACTTCTTGCCTTGTGACGAAGGCTCCGCTTCTGACATTTGAAAAGAAAACTATAAAAAATGACCGCATGCGAATTGGACTAGGTCAGCACTTGCGTAGTCTGTTTTGCGTCTGACTTTCATGGGCGGAAAGCTCGAAGCATGAGTACTTTGAAGAGACGCGTGTTAATAAAGTAAGGGCGTGGGTTGAGGCGTTCAATTGCATGGTACCTGAAGAATCGTCTCTGCAAATCGGAACGTGAAAAGTAAAGTAAAACTTGCCTGCTGACACTATGAGGCTCATTGTGCACCGCGTAATGAAATATCAGAATAGCTAAAAGCTAAATCTCCCACTTCAGCTGTTCGTGGTCAGAGGCACCAACATCAACACATGTTGCCTGCCCACAGTGTGGAAGGCAACATGTGGCAGGCAACATGTGTTGCCTGCCACACTTCTCAGAATTTTCTCCAAAAATGTTGGACATGAGATTTTATATTGACTTTCGCTTTTGCATTTTAAGATTTGAGATTTTCGCTTTGTCATGACACTATAAGTTTTGAAGTCGAAGCCGCGCTGTGTCCGCTCACCTCTCGCGCCAGACTGCCCCTGTGTAGTTCAGGTGTGCAGTGCGTTTGAGGTCCTCTCTGAGAAGAGAGACAGTTACTGCGTCTTTCGCTTTCTTGAATTTCATTTTTCCTCTGGCCTTAGCAAACATACGCGAAGCACCATGCGAATGGCTTCCAGTTAAACACGCGGCGCAAGTGGCTGCGGTGGTGGCCAAGTAGTCCAAAGCAGCGTTAAGCGAAGCTTATGTAATTCCTCCACCGCCGGTTCAATTTTCTCTTGAGTTGATAAGTGTGATAATTCTTAGTGCGAAAGCACTACTCCAGACGTACTAACCTCGAGCAAGAATCGTGTCAGCATGTCTTGTGCGCGAGAGGTTGCTCGGGAAAATCAACATGGGTAACACAGATAGAGAGATAGACAAATTTAATGAAACGAAGGCAACGAGGTCAGCCAAAAAGATTATTATCCGGCCTGATACTCACCACTGGGAAGGGGAGGAGAAGAAAGAAGTTCCTCATGGGTGACGACGGGGTTAGAAGAGGCATGAGACTTGAAAATGCAACTTGTCAGTGCAGTGGTGCATCGCTTAAAAGCCGCACCACTCGTCTGGTAATGGTGTGGCGACTCGCCACGATCTGTAAATGTTAAGTGGAAAATGACCAATTCTGGATATATGTGCATTAACGAACTAAAGCTTCCGCGTCATACTCTTAAGGCAGAGCTTAAGTAGTGTCCCCTACATATAAAGAATGAACACCTGCTTTCAATCAACTGCTCGGTTTAACTACGTAAAGCTCTACCACTTTTTATCTGGTGTTTCCATTTTCGGAGTGTTTCGCTTCTCAGAAGGAGCTTTCTTCCTATCACTCCTTTGCTGAAGCCTCGACACCAGCTTGAGGCCCCTGACCACACCGTTTTGAGAAATCGTAATGGTACGGATAACGCAGTAAATATCTCAGGAGCAACGGGAATTTGTACCAACGGCAGCGCACACAGAGTAGCTTTGTTTACCGACATACATTGGACCGGTCGGTCAGCGTCTCAACCTCTCGCTCTATTTGTGGGATATAGTCGTTTTCGTCACCTTTCATCCACTGGCCCTCAAAAAGCGGAAGGGTCTCTACGATTGTAGGGAGAGCAATCGTTTTCTCCCAGTATATAAAGAGGAGCTACAGAGCGCGGCGACACTAAAGCCCGAACAGCGAAGCATCTCATGCCCGCCGTCGCGTCATCGTCTCATCTACGGACTTTGTCTCTCGGCACCCGCAGACGCGGTTTTCCACAATACTTCAGAAAAGTATCATCGATACCACTACCCAACACCATCAAACACTCTATTTTTTCATGGCATCAAAAATCACAGGAATTTTGTATTTCCGATACAGATACCCGATACTGTGTCGTCAATTCTTCGATGCGTCACAGAAATGCAATATGAATAAAGCTGGTAATAAAATAACCTACGTTGAGAAATTTCTCCTTTCTTTCTGGAACCTTCTTCTGGATTCGTTCAAATTTGTTTAAGCTCCAGTTTCTTCAAACTGTGCTGTCGGTGCAGCTGATTTCACTAGAACTTCAGCATTGTACGGAAGCCATGGTGACGTTGAAAGGATCACTTACATTAAAGGATTAACTAAATAATTTAAGGTAATTATACCCTTGCTAACCGGTCTCTTAGCATGAATAAACTTGAAACATTTTTTGGTGCTTTATGCTTGTTTCGAAAATATTTACTAGGTTGGCTGTGCCCTTGCCCTAAGCAAAAAAAAAGGAGCCAGCTACGTGCGCTTTTGAAGGCCAAACTGCGATTCTGCAAGTACTATATTTAACAGACGTTTGAAACTGAACATTGTTAAAATATTGTTATAAAACAACAAGAAAATGGCTCGAAGTTTTCATTAGCAAAACATATCTTGGTAATCTCTGTTAATTAGATATTACCTTTACTTACATGTATTAACAACAGGATCTTATAAAACAGGCAGTCCCAAATAGCGCCGCGATACAGCCGTATAGGCGAATTAAACGAAAAAGGCTTCTGTATACAGGAGCAGCCTAGCACCCGGCCGTATTTAGTTCTATGAACAGGTGTGTTATCAACAAATAACAGTGAAGCATAGCCACCCAGACTCGAGGATCCAGTAGGTATATAGTTAAGAATTCAAGTTTCACTAGCGCTTCTTAAGAATGCTTCGGCTATTGCACTTGACGCTTTGAGCGCTGAACCAATTGGCCCGAGTGTGGAAGAGTGAGTGAACTTTATCGTACTTACAAAGTCAGCAACATACCTTTTGCAAGCTCGAGAGCACGACGACGAAAGTCTTCTATATCTTTTGGCAACCATGGCAACTTTAAATAGGAGTGTCGAGTGTTGTTCCTACTCCAACGGTGACCCTGTCTCATCGTCCATTCTGTCCCTGTGTGTGCAAAAACACACCATATACGGCGTATATCTGTCAAACACCGAACGACGTCTAACGTAGGAAGAAAGGAGCCCGCCCGGGCTGACGGCTTTGCCTAATCTCTTCCTAATTCTGTTGCATTTCTTTTTAAATGGATTACGTCCTGAAGGTGTGGCGCGGGCCAAAGCCTGACTCACAGCTGCCTAAAAATATGCGGCGCAGTATCTTTTTGAGTATCGATGGTCGTTAAAGCCCACGACGCACTAAAAAATGTATTTTCGATAGCGCCACTCCAGCACACTCTTTTATCGCAAGCGATACCTTATACCGATATGCAGAATGTGTCAAATGACAGAGTCGAAGATATATGCATTTTCGACACTACTCATGCCAGTCAACAGGAGAGGGCGACCGAACAGATATATAGAAGCTTTTAATGCGCCAGGAAGACCCGCAAAGTAATCCTGCCGTGTCTTTTTTCACAACACTGAGGCGCAATGATCAGGCGTCAGATACTCAATGATGTCATGATAACGTAGATCTGATCTCACTGCTCTCATTGAAGTACGCTTGCGATTTGCTTAAAAGTAATTGAACCGCCGCTTGCGATTTCTTCACAGGTGTACTGTAAACAGAGCTTGATTCAAATACCACGTTGCAAGTAAAGAGTAGTTAGGGAAAATCCTCTCCTCGAAAGTTGGCTATGAAAAACAAAACAAGCACAGATGAGCGTTTAGTTAGGTAAGGTAATAAAACCATCTAGTTGCTTTTTGCTGTATGGAAAATATTTTTTTCTCCGTAACTTCATGCCAATGGTCAATGAGCGTTCGACTCGATGTAAGTACATATTCAAACTAAAAAATGTTGTACTTTCGTATTTTTTCTCGTTTGGCTTAGTCTGAATTATGATTAAAGCAATGAATAAGAGATCCGGTCAGTATATCGCCACTTTGCACTGCTGGTGTTGTGAACGTTGTCCGTTAATTAGCCTACGCAACGTTGATTTACCCATAATTAAGAGGCTATGTTACTTTCCATACCGAGTGCAGATCATTGCGTTTTAAAAAGCAAGGATCCTTGAGTCTAGGCTTTCCTCACAGCAAACTATATTGTGAAACTTAGCACATAAAAAGTGTTACAAACTACCATAATTCAACGGAAACCTAAATGCACAGCATGAAACGATACGTTTTGCAGGCGTGCCTTTACGCTTGGACAAAGCCGCAAATGCCGAAGCCACATTTCTGTTTCTTGCGGCCTACAAAACAACACCGGAAAATGAGTGAAAAAAAAAAACAAAAGCAATCGGGGAAAAATAAAAGAAAACCATTTTTTTATAGGCCGTGGCGGATGAAGAGATTGTTTTCTTTTATTTTTGTCATCCATGCCATGAATCTATATTTTCGCAATGAACGTAATCCATTCACGTTGATTATGTATGCAGGCAGTCGGTCACTTCGCCCCAAAATTTCGCATACCGCTTAACCTCTTCAGTCATTTCTCATTAGAAATCTTTGATTGAGAAAACATGGCGTATCCTAGCCACACACCAGTACAGTGGCTGTGTTTGTGCAATGTGATTTTATAGAGACTGTTCTTAAATACCTGTTTCCCAGTTCAGTGACGTCGGAGTCATTGCCGCAAAATCGCGCAGTGTTCTTTGCACACCGAGCTGTAGCGTCGTGCATGACGTCACTGTTCAGCGCCACGCTGAGTGGTTAATGCATAGGGAGGTTACGAATGCTATAATATAGTCTGAGCACACAAGAGAAGGGAAATGAAAGGCTCGTTAGGAAATACATATCAAGTAAGCCAGCAGTTACCGCGACCAAGAACTATAAGAGAATGATTCAATTGTAGCGCTAAGGCACTATTTCGCGAGGTCGAACCGGCTCGTCGAGTTTTTGTGAAGTTGACCTTTAGAGTGACCTTGACAAAGTCATAAATAAATGAATAAAAATCAATACTGCCACGAATGGCATTCGAATCCGCGGTGGCGCGACCAGAGCAGCTTTGCCGGTCAGTGCACAAGAGCTTTATGCAATCGCCGCAGTCGATAACGCCTCGTGTTAATCTGCAACACTCTCCCGCTGTGCGTTGCCCATGCTCGTCTTGGTTAACTAATACTACTACCAAACTAATATCTTCGCCAGACGTGCCGACTGCCAAGCACGTCTAGTCGGTTTAACTACGTTAAAGCACGACCACTTTTTGTTGTGGTGTTGATCGATGAAAAATTATGTAAAAATTTGTCGCTGAAAGATAATTGATTTGAAAGTAAAAGAAAAACAACCACATGCTTATGGTGTGATCCGAAACCACGACCTCCGAATTTCGAGTCCGAAGCTCTACTTTCTGAGCTGCGCCGACGGCTGTCCAATCTTCGGCTTTTGTGGGTATTTATGTGCAGTGTAACGGAGCCTTGAGGGTGTTCACTAGCGCGGCCATCAGCCATAGCGGAGGACGCAGTTCATCCTGTAATACCGCGAGTTCACGTAAGCGAACGGAGAGGGCGGAAGTCATGCGGTAGCCCTCTCATGCTACCTATGGCATCAACACTGCCAGCAGCGAGGCCCTCATTACGCACTTGAGCAGACAGGGGAAGGAAAATGAAGCGCGAGTTATGACACACATAAGAAAGAAGCCAACAGACACCGAGACCAAGGAGCATAGGAGAATGTTGTTTTTTTCTGCGGTGTTTATCAGTAGAAAATTGATAGCGCTTTTATTTTAGAGTGAAAGATAATAGATTAGTTAGCTGAAGAAAAAAACAAATTCCACCAGCGGGATCCAAACCCATGAACTCCGACTTTCGCTTCCGGCGTTCTACCAACTCAGCTGACAAAACTGAGAGAAAGGAACCTTGCCCGCACCATTAATGTATCGCGGGTCATTACGAATAACAGCATAGCGGCAGAAAGCGTGGTCTGCCAATAAGGGCAAATAATAACGAATGAACAATATTATATTCGATACCGCTGACAACTATCGCTGAATA
>JARKHS020016214.1:0-25957 GCA_030143305.2 Amblyomma americanum | reverse complement strand
CGTTAAATTTTTGCGGCAGCGAAATGTGAGATCTATGTGTGCATGCTTTGAAATGTCTAGAGAACGTTGTGTTCATGTTGACCTCTGCCCTGGTATATATGTGTAGATTTATCAACTGCCATATTAGGTTAACAAATATTAACATGAGCTACGGATTTTCTTTTTAAAGAAATTGTAAGTCCATTCCTCTTTGTGAGTGCTCAAAATAGGCTTATACCACTTGTAAATATTTGTTCTTATTGCCAAAAGCATTACAATGCAAAGCTTTGTCGCATTCAATTTTTTATCGCTGCCTTGTCTTTGCCACCCCCCCCGGAACACAGCCTAATCGTATAGCACCTGTGCTCTACATGGTGCGTTGTCTATGCGTGTGTTCAAGCAATGAAACTTTTTGTGTGATCACTACCCCATATGTGAAATTCAAAATATCTGTTTTATGCTGTTCCCTCCGATGCTTTCGGAGAGTCACGAAAGCAGACGATATGAGCTGAATTGGATAAAGTCACTCCGCAGAAAAAGAGCAAACAATATTATTTGAAAGGAAAAGCCTCGTTATATTATTTGCTCTGATATTTTTTCCCGCTCAGTTATCAGAAAATGTTGGAAGCGCTTCAGTTGAAGCAGACGAATGAATGAATGAATGAATGAATGAATGAATGAATGAATGAATGAATGAATGAATGAATGAACGTTATTTCCGTCATCATGGCGGCCCACGGTCGGGGAGCAGCAATTAGGAGAGGTGTGCCTCCCAGCCGGCTGTCAGCACCTGAGACCGCGGAAAGAGTCTTGTAGCAAGCTGTCTCCACCTGACGGATGATAAGTCTTTGCTGATCCGGGTCGTGGCTCCGGATCAGCTCCTCCCAGGTGGCAAGGTCTGGGATGCTTTGTGATTTAGCCCCAGGAGAATCCTGACACTCCCAAATTAAGTGATTTTGCGAAGTCATTCTGTGACAGCTACTGCAGAGCTCAGGCTCCCCAGTGTCTTCATCGTGCAGTATAGAGTACGGAAAGAATCTGTTGACCTGAAGCCTCCTCCAGGCCCTGCACTCCTTTGGGGTGAGTGACATATCCGGAAGTGGGAGTGTTCTCTTATCCAGTCTAGGTGTTTCGGTTATTTCTTTATAAGCTATGCGAGGGTCTTTATTCCCACTCAGGGGCACTTCCAGAGCAGCTCGGATGTATGATTCTAGAGCAAAGCTGTGAGCAGCCTCATTCCCCGGAATGCCCTCATGAGCAGGAACCCATATGAGGGAGACCTCGCTGCTTGAGGGGTATCTTAGTAATTTGGCGGCTTGACTGGAGACCACCCCCTTACAAAAGCTGTGAACAGCTGCCTTACTGTCAGGCAGGATGATCTTGGCTTTGGTACTGACGCACGCTAGGGCAAAAACAGCCTCCTCTGCCACTAACGCATTCCTAGTTTTAATAGATGCCACAGTCACTTTCTCCCCATTCCCATCAACGGCGGCAATGACGGAGGCGCCATCGGACCCACAGGCTGCGTCGCAGAAGGCTATGTTACCCGGCAAGATTGTTCATTATTGTTCGAGCTCTATGTCCTCTCCTTTCTTTATCATGCTCCGGGTGCATGCTCTTAGGTATATTGGCAACTTTGAGATGCTTCCCTAAGTCTAAGGGGATTAGCTCTGCAGATACGGGGGTTTCCTCTCGCTCTCCCCTAGCTCATTGAGGATCTACCTGCCTGCTATTGAGGAGCTAAGCCTCCAAATTTGTGCTTCTCTTACTGCCCTGGTGATCTCCGCACAGGTATTGTGGACTCCCATACTAAGCAGTTTCTCCGTTGAGGAGTTAGGCGGGATGCCGAGAGCTCTTTTGTATGCATTTCGTATTGTCTATTTTCTCCTCCTCTTGCTGACTAGATTCAAAAATGGAGTCGCGCATGCAATCCTACTCACTATGAATGCTTGTACTAATCTCAGGAGACAGTGCTCTCGCAGGCCTTTGTTTCAGAAGGAGATCCGCCTAAAGATACCTATAACTTAAGCGACATAGGTGCTAAGCTTCTTGATAGTAGTTGTGTTACTCCCGTTCGTCTGGAGAAAGTATCCTAGGACTCTTATAGTGTCAACCCTAGGTACTAACCTACCCCCAATGACAACCTTTATCGGGCCGTATAGGTGAGGGAAGCGAGTCACTTTCTTCATCTGGTCTTCGGTATTAAGCGAGAAGATCTCAGATTTTTGAGGGGAGCAGGAAAGCCCTCTCTCCAGAGAATGGTTTTCAACTACCTCTGCCGCTGCCTGCAGTCGGTATGAGATGTCAGCGTTCGTTCCCCCTGCTGTCCAAATGGTTATATCATCGGCATAAATGGTGTGCTTTAGCCCCTCAATTTTATTTAGCCTGTGGGACAGTCCTCTCATGGCAAAATTGAAGAGCATTGGAGAGAGGACTGAACCTTGAGGGGTCCCCTTATGCAGAGCCCAATCTGATTTGAGGAGAGCCCTACAAAGCTTATAGTGGTCTTTCGATTGCTTAAGAATCTTTTGACATAGTTGAAGCACTTGATGCCTACTCCGGCCTCACTGAGGCCTTCAAGGACCGCTCTACGCTCCACATTATCGAAGGCTTTTGTAAGATCCAGCACCAAGATTGCCCTATAATAAACTGCACAACTCCAACCAAAATTTTTAACTTTAACCCAACGTTTCGAAGCCTACTCGGCTCCTTCATCAGGGGTGACTGGGGGCAGTAGCTAAGCGTCTTTAAGTATGGAGGGGAGGAGGGGGGAGTCAAAGGAACGACAGCTGTGACGCGAAAGGTGCAGAGGAGGGGGAGGGGGTTTAGGCTGTTAGTCACGCTGGCGCACTGCAGGGAGGTAGTGACGCGACTTTTTTTCCTTGAGTTGAAGAGCGAAGTCCCTGGGCATATACTGAGGCAGGTTTCCTTTTGTGCGGTTGATATTGTTCGGGGTGGTTTGGATATGCCAAGATTCCAGTAGGAGCCTTTTGTGGTAATTTGTTTCGGTTCCGAGGATGCAGGTTTCTTCGAAGTTGATTCTATGGTCGGAGTCCTCGGAATGTTCGGCTACTGGATTGCGTTCTCTTGCGAATTTGCGGACGTCGTTTTTATGTTGCCGAGTTCTTTCTTTAATTTTTTTTGGTTTCGCCGATGTAGCTTGCGTCGCAGTCGACGCATGAAATTTTGTAGACAATGCCTGGGGCTCTTTCTCTCGGCGGCCGGTCTTTGGGAACAGGTAGGCAAAGCGCAACAGTGTTTGTGGGCTTGTGCGCAACCTGGAGACCCGATTTTTTCAAGATTCGGGCGATGGTCTCGCTGACACATCTGACATAAGGTAAAGTGACGTATTTTGGTGGTGGCGTTGGTCTGTGTGCGTTCATTTCGTGAGGAATGTTGTGTTTTTGACGTCGAATGTTTTTTTGAGTAAAGTCTTTTGGGTAGCCGTTCATGATGAGTTCTTTGAATATCGTGCGTTGTTCTTTTCTTCTGTCAAGTTATGTGCTGCAGTGTGTCTCAACTCTTCTTAACAGCGTCTTCACCACTGATGCTTTATGGACTTGTTACATCGTAGCTCGGACACTGCGCTTGACGCAGTCGAGGCAGACACAAGCTGACAAGCTGGAAGAATGGGCGTTTATTTGCAGTGCACGTCCAAATATATAAGACAGCTTAAGAAAGGAGGGGAAGGGAAACAAAGTAAGAAAACAAGATAGGCAACCAGATTGGCACGTGTAGCCGTCGACATCATCTGATAACTGATAAGAAGAACATTGCAGTTATAACACTTCTCCATCAATAATACTGAAGACGCTGCACAGGTCTGCGCTCTCGTGTTGAGCGTCGGAGTTCCGTGGCCACTGTAGGTTCACCGTTTCTCTCTTGTGCGTCCAGGGGTTGGGGTGATGACTGACGCTATGGTGGTGGCGTTTCACGCGTTACGGCTTTTGCCTTTGGCCCTGCTCCGGGAGTTTCTTGCGGAGTTCTCGAGATCGACGGGCTTGCACTTTCCCTGTGGCCTTGTGTAGCCGTTGGGTCTTTCCTTGCGTGAACTTGATCCACGTGTCGCCGAACGAGGCCATCAGGCGTTTCCACTGTCACCATCCGAGCTCCGTCTGCTGACTTTATCGTGCCCGTCTTCCATTTATCACCCTTACCAAACTTACGGACGTAAACATTTGTGCCTGGTGCAAGGGTCCACTCATCCAATGTTCCTGCAACCAAAGGAGGAAAAGATGTGTCGAGGCGGGACCGGATTTGGTAGCCCAGAAGAAGTTCCGAAGGAGATTTACCCGAGGCAAGGGGTGTTCTCCGGTAGTTGAAAAGTAGTCGGCAAAGGCAGTCTTCTAATCTGCCCTGGTTCATCTTCTTCAGACCATCTTTAACAGTTCGGACAGCTCTCTCTGCGAGGCCATTCGACTGTGGATGAAACGCAGCCGTGCGCAGGTGGGTTATGTTATTGTTGTTCGCAAAAACAGTAAATTCTTGGCTAGTGAACTGCGCCCCATTATCTGAAACAATGGTGCGAGGAATGCCGAACCTGCTAAAGAAGCTGCGCAGGCAATAGTCGAAGACGTGGTCGCCTGTTTCATTGTTACGGCCTCAATCCATTTGCTGTGAGCATCTACGAGAACAAGGATCATGTGTACTATGATTGGCCCCGCGAAATCTATATGCACTCTTGACCAGCTTTCTTGGCAGGTCGGCCAGTTAACTGGCGGAGCAGATACTGGCACTGGTCGATTTTGGATGCAGCTTGTGCACCCCGCTGACAGTTCTATGTCATGGTCCATTCCGGGCCACCAGAAAGCAGACCGAGCAATTGATTTCATCGCCGATGATCCTTGATGTGTCTCGTGCAACATGTGCAACATTCTGTGTTGCGAGTTAACTGGAATGACAACTCTACGGCCCCAATACAGCAAACGGTGGGCCAATGACAGTTCCAGTCTGCAGTCGTAAAAGGGAAGTAAGCTTCGTTCTAATGCTTTAGCGCTTGGAGGCCACCCGTCCCTTGTGTACTGCACGACCTTTGAAAGTACTGCGTCACCTGCCGTCAGCGCCTGCAGTTCTTCTACCGAGACCGCCCCCTCCTGGACACCTGCGAGTGCCAAAACGTAGTCAGGTGGCTCCCCTTCCGTGGTTGGCTCCGAAGTTTCTTGTGGCAGCCTACTAAGTGCGTCTGAGTTCAGGAGCTGTTTGCCTGGCGAATACTGTAACTTGTAGCGAAATCCTCCCAAATACAGTGCCCAGCGGTGCATGCGAGCAGCAGCCAGAGGCGGCGTGGGCCGGTCCGGTCTCAGCAGGCCCAGGAGCGGCTGGTGATCTGTGACCAGGATGAATTCTCGGCCTAGAAGGTAATCACGAAACTTCATTACTCTAAATACGAGGGCCAATTAATGCTTCACGTTCAAGTTGCGAATAATTTTTTCTGCTTTCGACAATGTCCTTGAACGAAATCCAATCGGCTTGTTGACGTTCCCTTTCGTGGGAAAAAGCACTGCGCCGATTCCTTTTTGCGATGCGTCGCACTGTAGTTTCAGCGGTTGTGAAGGGTCGAAATGAACAAACACCCCTGCTTGCTGCAAACACCGTTTTGCTTTGTCGAACGCCGTTTGTTGCTCTTCTTTCCAGAGCCAATGTGTGTGTGTTCTTTTCCAGCAGCCGATACAATGGAGCGAGCAGGGACGAGATGTTCGGTAAAAATTTTGAGTAGAAAGTGATCATGCCGAGAAAAGAACGAAGCTCGGCTACATTTTTCGGGCTAGGGGCTTCTGTGATACCTTCGACATTCTTTTCTATTGGGTGCAACCCTTGCTGATCGATTCGATGGCCGAGATATGTAACGGACTCTTGCCGAAATTTGCATTTGTCGAGGCGCAGTTTAACACCACTGTCGCGGAAACGCTGTAGAAAGGCTTTTAGCACGTCTTCACTTCCTGCTCTTTCCGACACCAAGACATCGTCCAGATAAGCTTGCGCGCCTGATAAGCCTTGTAGAACTTTCCATTCTGCGCTGAAAAATGGCTGGCGCAGAAGCAATGCCGAAAGGTAATCTGTTGTAGCAGAACAGACCTTTATGCGTATTAATCACGCATAACTGGCGCGATTCCTCATCGAGAGAGACTTGGTTATAGGCGTCTCGTAAGTCCAGTGTGCTGAGATGTTTTCCGCCGCTTAAGGACGCGAACATGTCATTTATTACTGGCAATGGGTACTGCTCTAGCTCACATGCCGAATTTAAAGTGACCTTGAAGACTCCACAAATCCTAACGGTGCCGTCCTTAAGGACGGGTACAATGGGCGCAGCCCATTCGGAATGCGGCACTGGTGACAAGACGCCTAATGCCACAAGCCTATCAAGCTCTTCAGATACCTTGTCGCGTAGAGCGAAGGGAATAGATCGCGCCTTACATATCTTTGGCGTGGCTCCCTCCTTCAGCTGTAGGTGTGCCGCGGGTCCTTTGATGAGGCCCAGATCCGAGCTGAAAACGCTGGAAACTCGGCGAGCACGTCAGCAGTGACCTGCGGGGTGGAAGACGACTGTGCGGTCTGCGGCTTGGCTGAGAGGCTAAGGACCGGGGAGCCTGCGTCGCTCAGGGGGGAAATTAGGTCTCGACCACATAAGCTTGGACCGGGGCAATCTAGCACCACGAGTGTGCATTCTACAGTTGTACTGTCGGACGACACCGGCAAGAGGAGCTCTCCAAGAACTGGCAATTTTCCGAGGTAGCATGATAACTTCATGCGTGAAGGCCGTAGCGAAGGCCAAGTGTTTTTGTGCTGCTCAAATAGCTGTCGAGACACTACGCATGCATACCGGGGAACCCGTATCGATGAGCATCGAAACGTCCCCACCTCCCCATGTGAAGGTGCGTCGTATTGGGGGCTTCACATTTACCTCCCGTGTAGATTGTAACGTCCAAATGTGCATGCTATCCTCTGTGTCTTCATCTGTCTCCCCTTCCTTAACAGCCAGTACTCTGCCGCGAAATCCCCGGGTTCCTTCTCGAGTTCGAGATCTTACGCTTTCTTCATTCCGGCATTTAACTGCTAGGAGACCACGTCGACCGCAGTGATAACAACGAGCATTACTCCAACGGCAGGCATTACTGTTGTGCTTTGTGCTGCCACAACGCCCACATTCGGCCAGTACCTCTTCCGTTGAGGTTGACTTCACCTTCATTTTGAACACCGCCGATGTGTCTGCGGCCATTTTATTGGCATCCTTATCTGCAGCTTCAGCCGCCAGTGCCATAGTTTCAGCGTCCTCTACGGACAGATCTTTCTTTGTCAGGAGTTGTTTCTGCAGGGCACTCGATCTTATGCCGCACACAATTCTATCCCGTATCATTCGGTCGAGCAAGGTACCAAAATTGCAGTTGTCCGCAATTCGACGAATTTCCGTGATGAATTCTTGAACGGACTCACCGTCAAGCTGGCAGCGGTTTAAGAAGCGGAAACTTTCGGTAATTTCATGGCGCTTGGGATCAAAGAACTCGTTCAGGACCTTCACGACGTCTTCGTACTCCGAAGAATTCGGCTTCTTCGGCGCTACTCGTCCTGCTAATATCTGAACGGTGCGCGTGCCTAAAGCTGCTACCAAAAGCGCCCGTTTCTTTGCCGACTCCGTCACGCCCGTTGCCTCAAAGTATGTCTCTGCCTTGATAGCATAGGCCTTCCAGTTGTCTCTTTCGTCGTCGAAGCCGGGCAGTTGCTGGTGTGCCATCTTCGAGTCGTCGCTCCGTAGCGTAACTGCCGTCCGGTGCTTCAAGGTTTTGCCAGGGGTTTCCATTTCCGTTTCTCGTCGTCAGTTACATCGTAGCTCGGACACTGCGCTTGACGCAGTCGAGGCAGACACAAGCTGACAAGCTGGAAGAATGGGCGTTTATTTGCAGTGCACGTCCAAATATATAAGACAGCTTAAGAAAGGAGGGGAAGGGAAACAAAGTAAGAAAACAAGATAGGCAACCAGATTGGCACGTGTAGCCGTCGACATCATCTGATAACTGATAAGAAGAACATTGCAGTTATAACAGGACTGTCGGGTGGTTCGAAGAGAAGTGGTGGTGGTAGTGGTTTTATTAGAAATAATAGTAAAAAGGAAGGAAAAGATTTTTGCTAGCCTGAGTGGGTTGGTTTGCGGTACACGGAGAATTGAAGGGTATTGTGGTTTCGGGACACGAGGACGTCCAAAAACGGCAGGGAGTTTTCTTGTTCCACCTCTAGCGTGAACTGAATGTCAGCTTCTACGGAGTTTAAATGACGAAGGAAATTTTGAGTCTCAGATCTTTTGATGACGGCGAAGCAGTCGTCGACATACCTGAGGAAAATCTTTTGTTTCGGGTGGAATGAGTTGAGGGCTCGTTGTTCGATGTGTTCCATGGTGAAATTGGCCATGACGACAGAGATGGATGCTCCCATTGGTGTTCCTTTCACTTGTCGGTAAAATTCCCCGTTTGACGAGAAGTATGTGTTCGATAGACACAACTCCAGGAGGCGGCACACATCATTTACACTCACCGGGGTTCGTGGGCTGAGTGTGTCGTCGCGTTGTAGGGCTTCTCGGGTAGCGGTCACCGCAAGCTTCACGGGGATGTTTGTGAAAAGGGACACCACGTCGAAGGAGACAAGGCATTCGTCGGCCTCAAGGGTGGCTTGGGACATCAGTTCGATGAAGTGACTGGAATGACGTATATGGGTCGCTGTTTTTCCTGCGATTGGGGATATGAAAAACAGCGACCCATATCCGTCATGTGTTTTCCTTTCCCATGTGTTTTATTGGATGTGTTTTCCTTTCCCCGGTCCTTGATTGGATGAGTGCTTGTGTTTTAACCTAATTGGTTGGTGTCTCCACTGAGGGCGGGGACTAAGGGATTAAAAGAAGACGTTTTGCTGGGACCGGGGGTTGATTTCGTCTGGTCGCTCTGCGGATCAATCAGTATGTACATAGTTGTTCTCCTTGTTGTACCTTCCGTTATGTCTTTAATATTTTATATGTGATGAAACAGTTTACTTCCTGAAACTCCTCGAGTAATGTGACTGAGCAAGTTTAGAACCTCAAGACGTCGGCATCCAACAACTTCTACCTTTCCCCTTCGGGCTGACATGAAAGAAGAAAAAGGGGTAAAAGGAACACTACCCCTATTCTAGTTCACTGCAACTTGGTGCTCCACTGTGACGGGCTGTCCCAGATGGATGGATGAATGGATGGATGGAAGGTAGGAGCGTCCCGTTTGAAAACGGGGTGATGGCAGTTGCCACCATGCTCAGCTTTTTTATTTTTGTTTAACTGCCACCTTCCCACGTGCGTTGGGATTTGAGGCAGGCGAAGAAGCTGAGCGCGGTACAACGAAAATTGGCTGTGGTTTAGCTCTGGTTAACCCTAGTTTAATTGCGAAAACTTCGTTTCCTCGGCACGTCGTCTACGCAGCGTCTCATTCCGGCGCTCTCGAGAACTCAAACCGGTCTCTTCCGCAGTTGAAGAGTCACTCCGGGACGTGGCACGACTTCTAGCTGCATCTTCGTTACGACTCTTCTCGAGTCGTGCGGCGAGTTCTGGCGTCTCTTGAGTGCGTTGTTTCTTCCTCGCTTCTTTCTGTCGTTGTTGCGTCTCTTTCGCGCTCTCCATAATGACTACAATACACTGAGGCGAAGCGCATATATATATATATATATATATATATATATATATATATATATATATTATATATATATATATATATATATATATATATATATATATATATATATGTAACCCCCGCGAGGCGACACCTCCTCTCCCTCTACCCCAGCGGAGCTCATCTGGTGGAGCGAGCGGCGACGGCAGCGCCATCTGTTGGAGCGCGGCTGCGGTGTTGCTAGGAAACGGCGGCTCAAGGTCGGCCACGGCATACGACATACGGCATACGGCGCGACGAGCCGAAATGGGTCGCTGGCTGTCGTAGTAAAGATTTCGCTTTTAAAAAAGAGGCCGTGCCCATCACGAAGGCTCGGATACCATGGTGGCAGATAGCGCGGCGGCAATAGAGGGACGCGTCCTGCTCTGCTGCACCGACACAGAGGTAGTCGCGGTGCGCCTGTGTTGTGCCGTGTTGTGACTCCTTGTTGTGTGTGCTTCGTTTTTTATCCTTTTTATGTTTACTTTTTATTTTCATGTATTACTCCGACTAGGACAGAAATCTTGTGCCCACCCGCTACAACGGGATATGCCACAATACCATCAGCGAAAAAACGGCGTTTGCAGGTTTCGGTTCGCCGATCTCGACGCAGGCGATTATGTTTTTGCATCATGCACGGCTCAGCTAAATAAATACCGTTGTCAAACTTGCTACGATACAAAAGTTACCATAATACGCAAGCTCTGTGTGCAGTTTCACCGCAAATGAACAAGAGGTTGAGGCGGGGAATTTTTTTAAAGCATTCACGATAAAAATGCGCAATACTGTATATACAGGGACGTTTTTATGTGCCGGATTTAAAAAAAATTCCTGTGCGCAAAACAGTGCCCTAATCGAGAGCAAACACCGTTCACAACGTAGAATATTATTGCCCAAGATGTTTGAGATCTAAACATCGTTACTTGTCTGCATTTGGTTGAATTATCGCGAAACTGTTTTCGGCTAAGAGTACAGTTTTTGCAGACGCGAACCAAGCAGACGGTCTCACAGGCTGCGCCATCTGCCGGATGAACATGCAACTCAAAAGCGACGACTTATCAGTTTTTAGTGTGTGCAGTGTTTGATCCGGAGTTCCTAGGTGGGCGAAATTATTCCGTAGCCCTCCACTACGGCACCTCTTTCTTCCTTTCGTCTTTCACTCCCTCCTTTATTCCTTCCCTTACGGCGCGGTTCAGGTGTCCAACGATATATGAGACGGATACTGCGCCATTTCCTTTCCCCATAAACAAATAATAATTATTATTGTTATTAATATTATTGTTATTATTAGTGTGTGCAGTGCTGTTGTCAAATTTTCAGTGCGGTATTTAGTAGCAGAAGCAGTGATGTTCCTTGTGAGATTAATTCCGGCGGGCAGACGAACCCCATCTTCGAAGAGAGCGCGCTTCTCGCATCCATCGAGCCGACGTCGTTTGCCTCGTCGTCCGGCAGATGGCGCAGCATGTCAGACCGGCTGCTAGGCTCGCGTCTGCAAAACCTGTACTCGTAGCCGAAAACAGTTTCTCGATAATTCGACCAAATACAGGCAAGTACCGATTTTTATTTAGATCGCAAACAAATTAGGCAATAATATTCTACCTTGTGAGCGGTGCTTGGTCTCGATTAGGCCAGTATTTTGCCCACAGGAATTTCTTAAAATCCGGCACATACAAGCGTAAGTTCCTATATATTGCTACTGTATGGATCAGGCGCAAATAAACTGGCATTGTGATATACTTCAGCTCACATATTTGAAAGGTACTTCTCAAAGTGCAAACTTTGCCACAAGTAGCAAAAATACGAAATTTTTTCGTCAGTCACTTGAAAAGTGGGCAAACAGAGGAGTGATGAGTATATTCACTCGCAAAAGCAAAAGACGTCCACTACGGCACCTCTTCCTTCCTTTCTTCTTTCACTCCTTTCTTTATCCCTTCTCTTACGGCGCGGTTCGGGTGTCCACCGAGATATGTGAGACAGTTAATGCGTCATTTCCTTTCCTCAAAACTAATCCCAACTTCTGATTCTACTAGGATGTATCTTTTTTCTCCAGACTAAGAACGCAATCAGCTCATTATTCGGCAACAATGACAATATTTGCATTACAGTTATTCAAGAATTGGACAGGTGGCAGCACCTGCAAGATCATTGCAGGCAGCCAAATGCACCGATTGCTTACTAACAAGATCACAGCGAATGCATCTCACGCTACTGTTCTGTGCCACTAAAATACTACTTTAACAGAAAGAAAAGTAAGTTTGTGTGCTGTTAGTTCGAACTGAGTTCGTTTTATTCATATATTGCCGCTTTCTTTGTGAGTTGTTCCTTTCAGTGCTTGAGCACTGAACATTCGTGTTTTGTTCGTTCCTTTCCTTTCTCGTTCGCGATGCGTACGTTTTTTTTTTGTTTTATTTGTGTATGATTGCAATGCCATCGCTCAGTAGTGCTGGAGGCCACTGCGAGCTGTGTACCTGTAATGTAACAGCCATAAAATATATGGCGTCCGCCAGCAATCGAATTAAAGGCTGTTGTGCCTGCTGGCATTACCGATGTTTTCCTCCTGTCCAGCGGCCCCTGCTGTGCGAAAGAAATCTTAGCGCGCTAGAAAAGTCCAAAATGAAGGACGCCTGAAGGACCCTGCCCTAAAAGATCTTGTCGCCCTTCGTTCACATTTCCACAGAGCTGTTTAAAAATACCCTCCGCGTTCGGATTAGCTCAGTAAGAAGTAAGGTGGATGCTCACACTGTGTATCCACCACCTGGCGCAGGATGTCTTCCCGGGCGAAACAAAGGAACGCAACGAACTCCGCTGAATCTGCGACGCTGTCCGTCAACGAGAGAATACTCAGAGACTGCCACGCTCTCTACGTGGACCCCGACAATGGTAATAATGCAATGACGCATGCACGCAGGGGCACCCATCAGTTATCGTTCTGACCCCACATACTAAGACATAAATTAAGAACACAGGGCAAATGTAGAACTTCAACGGGTCTGCTTCCAGAGATCTCAAAATTGCTAAGCTAACTTTTTTTTTTTTTGGTGTGACTAGCCCACAACTATAGCCCACATTGCTGCCTTGCTAACTTTTTTGTTGATCATGTAGCGCTTTCGCTCGCGTGGTTTTCTGCCTGTACGCTCTGCTGGCATGTCTTTTGCTTGATGGAGTAAAGTAAGTGCTCATTCTTTGTCTAGCAAATAATTTTCCAAAAAAGTAGAACAGTAAATGAGGGCTGTGATTTGTGGCTCGGAAACTACACATATGTTGGCCTTGGGCAGTGGCAAGTGCTGGGACCATTTCAGCAATGGAGGGGTCATGCGATCTCATTCATACTTGACAAAGCCAAGACCTCTCAATGTGGCACACGGGTTGGTGAAAATGCACCCTACATTTGCTGAAAATTGAGCTTGGCATTTTGTTGTTCAACCATGGCTAACATTTAGCTTACGTCCTCAACTGTATATCTGAATTGTGGCTTTTTGTTTGTGTTTTACTCGGTAAACCAGGGCATGGAGGAAATCCGTCCATATACACTAGAGAACTGGAGGGGGCACTTAAGCTCCACCTCAAGGGTATGACCAGCTCTAATGAGAACATACCTATACATGCGGAATTGGTCATTCTCTACTTAACATCCATAGATCCCTGGGAGTCCCCGTACCATTCCTGGCGCAGTGGTGCAGCAATTAAGCCATGTGCCACTACCCTGCAATGGCAGGTGCTGCCATTGGTGAGGCTTGTGCAACCCAGGTTGCTCTTCCTGATGCCTCTTGCCATGGAGATATGTGAGACAGTTGCTGCGTCATTTCCTTTCCTTAAAACCAATTTTCAATTCTCAACTTCTCATTCTACTAGGATGTCTCTTTTTTCTCCAGACTAAGAAGCAATTAGCACACAATCTGATGGTCAGATGATGACAGAAGGTCGCGTGACCTAGGTGGTCCACCTGCCCCCTAAGTTGCTTATTTGGGGATTTTTCATAGATTTTTCGCTCACGGTCAATGACAGTGACAACAGACACCGATGACGGCACCGGCTTTTCTGTGACATGGGCTCCTTAATGCTATCGCATTATGTGCAGGAACTGTACAATACCATAGTCCCCTGCAGGTAAAGTGATAGAGTACAAGTAAGAAGCCTGGCAAAGGGAGACACCATTATTTGGTGCATGCTTATAAAAGGTATTCAAGATGTTGGATAGAGAAGAAGCTAGGTATAAGAGCAACCTTAAGAACCTCTGAATAGCTTATGGATTTGCACTGCTCAGCTATTCATGAAAGGGAATGCAGTGCATGATTGCAGTCCTAAACATGCAAAGTGCCATGACAGATGTAAGAATTAGTATGAAGAAGAGCTTTTAATGCCACGACAGTAGTGAAACGTGAGTAATCTGGAAAAATGAAACGAGCAGCACAGTTTTGCAGAGATTCAATGTTATCTATGAAGTAGGCTTGACCAGCTCCTATATGGCAGAAGCATACTCAATTTTAGGCCAAATTAAGGCAGTATAGGCAGGTGTTCGCAACTGTGCAGGAGCATGTTGAAGGTTACGTTTTAGGAGGCCAAGAGAATGGTTAGTGGCTGCTAGAATCAAGTCCATGTGGTACTTCCAGGTCAGTTTTTTTAGCAATTTTCTTGGGTACTAATCCTAATCAATGCATTTATGCCTCGTTAATGTGGAAAATCATTGCTCAGGCAATGGACATTGCCAAAGCAAGTCATTGTGTGCCCACGTGGAAATCGGACATTATGGAG
Organism: Amblyomma americanum; assembly: GCA_030143305.2. Classification (NCBI taxonomy): domain Eukaryota; kingdom Metazoa; phylum Arthropoda; class Arachnida; order Ixodida; family Ixodidae; genus Amblyomma; species Amblyomma americanum. The sequence goes on along the minus strand of JARKHS020016214.1, from coordinate 11,567 downwards.
GGAGACTTCCCGCCTTCTGAAATTCCTGCAGGAGACTGAATTGGACTCAAAGTGGTCACACTGGAATTTGTGGCTCTTGTCAGTGCTTGTGTCTGGGGTGACGGAGAGGTCTGCTGGATCACAAAACCGTGCCTCAAGCCCTTGTATTTGATTACTGTTTAAATTTTTCTGAGGTGGAGCCATTGCCAGCAGAATAAATGCAAGGCTAATGCCACCTGTAGCTTACAACCAGCTTAACCTGAGGGTGAAAATGCACAGATGGGACCCATGTATACTTGTTACGTTAATATGGACAGTGATGTGAACAAACCTCAACCACACTAACCCAATATTAGTAAAGAGGAAGGAATGGCAAAACTCAGAGTTTCTAACTATCACCTAGAGGGAAAGCTGGCACCACCGTCTATGTGTGTTCCTTAAAGGGCACTTCATTCACCGTGGGAATGCCGGGAAGACAGCACGGGCGTACTTGGCTTAGCCCTAAAACATGACTATGATTGCAAAAATACATATTTTCGCAAAACATACATTTCAAGGAAGCATTGTTCTACAATCAATATGTTCTGTAATAAAATATGCTTACTGTACATTGCAATTAATGAGCAGAAAAGCGCATGGGCATAAATAATCACCGTATTTGCTCATGGCTAGAGAGGGCTTTCTCTTCATGCCGCCAAATATAGCTAACCGTGGAAATAATTTTTTGTGTTTAACAGACGCACTTTTCAGAGCAAATATTCTTTGAAAAAATTGTTTATTCTTAAACTACTACAGTTCAGAAGCTTCTTTTTCACATTGTGAAAAACAGAAACGTTTCATTGGTGCAGTCTGCTGTTGTGCGACATACACTATGTCCATGCATAGGATTGTTTGTGCGGCTAGAAACTTACCCGAGTTCTAGCTTTTCTATGAGAAACTAGTTTGCGCGCACTAAGTGCCGGCTCTCGGCATGTCCTGGCGCTGCTGTTACAGTTTTGCCAAGAAAAACGTGAATTAGAAAAGGCAAACCTCTCCTACCACAAGAAAGTGACAGCCGTGTTCATGCTGACAAGTGCAACATGCAGTTATTTGCGTGAATTAATTCATGAAGTGGAAGTCGTTCCGGCATGCAATGCACGGCCACTGCCAGTCTTCAAAATGAACCAAACACAATCCTCAGCAAGTATGGTTAACATAAGTTGTGCTTGTTGAAGTACTTTGTGCTTTTAAAGTGTCTCCGAGACTCCTGCGAGAAATGTGCAGACTGGTCACAGCAGCAGACTGCTGAGTTCTCAGTTCACAAAAAATCTTGTTCCCTTCTTTCACATTTCAATGCACAGGTAGCACAGGTTGCTGCTGAGCAAAACCCAGCTTGCTGCGCAAATGGCTTCCAGTGAGGGGGCAAACGGACCTTAGGCCTAGCAGGCACCAGACACTGCTCAGCTCACTTCGAGTCAAGCGCCTTCGCATGCTTCGGATCTGAATTGCATTCGTAGCTGCACAACACAACCACAAAGCTCATAAAACATCAGTAAAAACTACAGTGTTGAAAATGAACAACCAAAGAAGCCCAATCCGTAGCACAGTCAACAAGCCACTAAATGTCAATCCAGTGTGCTGTCTTCCCAGCATGGCTCGGGCATCCATGGTGGATGAAATGCTGGGAATAACAGCGCTGAGACGAGGGACAAAGAAAGAAGAAGACAACAGGACCAGCACTGACTATCAAGTGAAAGTTTATTAGAAAAAATGCGCAAAATATACTCCTTTGACAACCAGGAGTGTATGCACAACATCAAACGCCATAGTGATACATCAATCACTTGAATCAAGATTGATTAGTTCACAGTCATGAACTGTTACAGAGGGGGTGCTCATGCTATTATTAATATTAAACTCTTCACTGGTTTCCCTTGTTAGTTTATCTTTGTGTTTGTACAGGATCCTAGTTTCATTAAAAATGGGGGTACATGATTTCTCAGAAGAATCAGGTTGGTTATTCTGAGGACAGTTCCTGTAATTCAAAGCTAGATTTGAGTACGGAGCCCCTTTCAAAGAAGTGTTGTGGTCTCGTAGGCGGGTATTCAAGCACCCTCCTGTTTGACCTATATGGGTCTTCCCGCACCTTAACAGCACTTCATACACAACCCCTTCAGTACAAGGGACAAAACCTCAGATCATGCTTTATCTGGCACCCTCTTTTTGTTTTTCTTCGTTTCTTTTCCTCTAGATAGAAGGGCCAGGGAAGAGGAAAAGAAACGGAAAAAAGACAGAGAAAAAAGAAGAGGGAAAAAAACAAAAAACAAACTAACAAGGGAAATCAGTGAAGAGTTTAATATTCATAAAAACATCGACTCATGCATGAGCACCCCCTCTGTAACAGTTCATGACTGAACTAATGTATCTTGATTTAAGTGATTGATGTATCACTATGGCGTTTGTTGCACACACACTCCTGGTTGTCAAAGGAGTATATTTTGCGCATTTTTTCTAATAAACTTTCAGCTGATAGTCAGCGCCGGTCCTGTTGTCTTCTTGCTTTGTCCCTCGTCCCAGCATTGTTATTCCCAGCAGTATGTACCAACTAGCTCAACTCTCCGTTTTGAGATGGATGAAATGAAAACCTGCCAGCTTTCCCGCTAGTGTACAGTAAGAAACTGTATGGCAAAATTCCTTGCAATTAAGTATAAAGGTCCTAACTCACATTGATCGAATGATTGTCACACAACGGAATGTACATTTGTCTCTCAATAGCACTCCACGCACACACTGCTTTGTGAGCCTGACGACTACCACGTGCACTTTTCTCTCCTATTCATATGGTTTCTGTCTGTGTGGTGTTAGATTCCATCAGAGGATTGCCGCTGAAGGGCATGGCGACCTAATGTCCTGCACAGTAGGAATGAACAAAGCCTCTCACCTTAAGTATAGCCTTTCACATGGCAAGAAGGAATGAGCAGAAATCAACTCACAGTGAGGGTTAAGCAGAAAGAAACAGAAAAAGGGAATACAAGTGGCAACAGCCATTTTGGCAAAACCATGCAGTAATGTCATGGACTGAAACTCAAGGGACTCCGAGGAGAACTCTGTGCTGTTTTTATTGTTGGTAAAAAATCGGTTGTTTAAGATGCGCAATAAAACTAGTTGTCTCTAGTCCTTTAACAGAGCGCAGTGTCATTGTGAAGCACAGCCGACAGAAGCACATTTAAATATAGAAAAGTTGTTTGTGTTCGATTTAAAACGAATAAAGCTATGTAATCACTGGAGATTAGCATCTATCCTGAAACAAATACTGCATCAAAGTTTTCATGCTGTCCCCCGCAGGGGGGCATCTGTAGCTTGAAGGCATTGGTGAGTGGTGACACCACGGGTTCCCGAGCATCCGCAGGCACATCCCCGCAAGGGGATGATGGTGAACAGTGCATCACCACGGACCTGAGCACCCGCGCCTAGCCATGCGTGGCATTGCCGTGTCCGGGGAAAAGGGGATCCTGGTGGTTGAGCCGATGCCGAGCGTTTGGACCTTTAAGGCCCCTCGGCGGAGGCAACACACCACTTTGGCCCCAGCTTCCTGTAGACGGCACCTCCAGCCTGACTCGACCGGGGGAAATCAGCAGTCGCCTTTTCCTGTCCTCCTTTTAATCTTCCACTTTCCTATCTTCTTTCTCAAAACTCTCCTGTCTTCTCCTCTCTTAATTACTTTTTCCTTCTTCCTGGTGGCAAGGGTTAACCTTGTGTGACCAACTACCCTGAGTTGTGTCATATTTGGTTATAGTTGAGGTGTACAGCTGGCATGGGCAGGACTTGCTTGCAAGCTCCTGTCCCATCCCCTCGTTGGGCTGTATGGTGGGTGGCTGGAATCATGACTGAACATTAAATGCACTTTATGGCTCCACCTTCCTCACAAAATGATCGCGCTCTAGAGAGAGTACGGACCGAAGACATCACTGCCCAGTGTTTCCAAAAAACAAAAGAACATTTCCCTAGGTATCATGTTGTACATAGTGAAGATGCAGAGCAACCAGCCAAAAAAATGTCTCCATTTATTGTTTTCAAATCTCTCACTGACGTCCTGGGCCTTGGCTACAAGGTGACGAAGTTAGCCAGTGGCAACCTCCTCCTCCTCCAAATCCGAAACAAAGCACAATACTCAAAACTCCCAACCTTAGTGTCCTTCGGAGACATCCGCGTAACCGTAACCACCCATCGATCACTGAACATAGTGAAAGGAGTAATATCTGAGCATGATTTCCTGAACCTTTCTGAAGAAGAGATGTTGGAGGGTCTGAAAGACCAGAACGTCACCTAAGTCCATTGTATCAAAATCCAAAAAGACGACAAGGAAATACCAACAAAACACATAATCCTGACCTTTGCCTCCAGCCAACTTCCCGAAACCATAGAAGTAGGATATCTTAAAATAAATATAAGACCGTACATCCCAAATCCCAGACGCTGCTTCAAATGTCAAAGATTTGGCCATGGCTCACAGAGCTGTCGTGGCCGCCACACATTGCCAAATGTTCGTCAAACAATCATGAATCCGTGGACTGCAATGCTTCACCACTGTGCGCGCACTGCGAAGGGGATCACCCTGCCTTCTCGAGGTCGTGTCCGACCTGGAAGAGAGAGAAGGAAATAATTACAATAAAGACAAAGGAAAACATAACTTATCAAGAAGCACGAAAAAGACTCCCATCAGCCTTCCAGTTCACAGCAAAAACAAATTTCGCCGATGTGGTACACGGGGGTGGCACACCACACCAGGCTTCGGCCACTGCCCATGCAAAGCCTGAGGCAGGGCCACCCCCGCCCCCGGCAGACGGAGCGAGGGCTGCCCTGCCACCTCTGAACAAGGGCCCGCCGGCCCTTCAGTCGGCCGCCCGCAAGTCTTCCCCCAGTCGGGAGAAGTCCACAAACCGTACACCCGCGGGTTCACCGCGGAAGTTCAGAGCCTCTAGTGAGGCGATGGACATAACTCAGAACTCGCTTTTGCTGCAGCAGAGGCACAGCTCCCTGGAGCGAAAAAGAAAAAAGACCCCAGTAATGGCACCCCCAAAACCGGTATCCTAAGTTGTTCCTTATACAGTGGAACTGCCGAGGACTAATGAGTAACTGCGGTGACATAAAAGAGCTTCTAAACACAATGTCCCTGGCGGCTTTATGCTTACAGGAGACCAACTTAGGTCCAAAACAAAAGATGTTTTAAACAAGTATATTGTCTTCCGTTGTGACCGAGAGCAAGCAAGCAAACTGTCTGGGGGTGTTGCTGTTGTCATCCAGAATGCTGTAGCAACCCGCGAGATCAAACTTAAAACCAAATACGAAGCCGTCGCAGTCACCATCCTTCATTTTAAAACACTCACAATATGTATCATATATCTTGAGCCACACCTAACAGTAACACTTCATGATTTCGAATCCCTTTTAGAACAGCTACCAGAGCCATATCTGCTAGTTGGTGATTTTAATGCCCACTCCGGTTTTTGGGGAAGTGCACACACTGATGCAAGAGGTCGTATTTTAGAAGACTTTATTCTAAGTAATAATGTTTGCCTCCTAAACACCGGCAAAGATACATACAGCTCTCCGAGCACGGGAAAAATGAGTTCCATAGATTTGTCTTTTAGTTCACCCTCTCTCTTTTGTGATTTTAAATGGGATGTCATCGATAACCCATATGACAGCGATCACCTCCCTGTATTAATAAGTCTAACATCCCCACCGCAAGTTGCCCCAACGAAACCACGATGGTGGAAGTTACATTTAGCTGACTGGGCACTGTTCAGAGAAAGGGCCAGCTTAGATAAAATAGTTTCAGATGATCTCAGCATAGACGAACTGAATGAAGCTATAACAAACTCTATTTTAACCGCTGCACGCCTAGCAATCCCTCGGTCATCTGGAGTTGTAAAGCAGAGTCACAAAATTTGGTATACATAAGAATGCCGAGACGCAAAAAAGAAACAAAACAGAGCTTGGGGAATTTTCCGTAGGTACCCAATGCAGGAGAATTTCATAAAGTTCGAAAAGTCAGAGCAAAAGCTCGATATATTCGCCGTAATGCAGAAAAACTTCATGGAAAGGTTACGTGTCCTCAATAAACAGCTCAGTCACGTCAAAACAAATGTGGGAGATGGTAAAAAAGATAAATGGCAGCTACTCCCCATTCACTGTTCCGTTTCTATCAACCCCTGGCATACAGACAAATTTAGAAGAACAGGCAGATGTTTTGGGTGAATACTTTTTTGCAGTTTCCAGTTCATCTCACCACAGAATCATTCCTCAAATACAAAAACACAGCTGAAAGACAAAGACTGCCGACAAGTGGTGGCACAAATGAACTCTATAATAACTTACTTACGATTCAAGAAATTAATAAAGTACTGTCTGCTGGTAATCAAACTGCACCTGGCCCAGATGAAATGCATTATCAAATGTTAGCTCATCTCTCTGAACCGGCTGTGGAGGCACTTTTAAATTTTTTAGCAATGTTTGGGTATCGGGGAAACTTCCCAAAGCCTGGAAGATGGCCGTTATTGTTCCTCTATTAAAACCCGGAAAGCCCTCTACCCTTCCTAGCAGCTATAGGCCCGTAGCTCTGACTAGCTGCCTAGCGAAATCTTTTGAAAGTGTATTGAATATCAGGCTATCATTCGTGTTAGAAGACTGGGATCTTCTGGATGTCCATCAATGCGGTTTTAAAAAGGCTTGCTCCACCACCGACCATCTGGTTCGTCTTGAAAACACTGTTTGTGAGGCTTTTATACACAGACAGTACTGTCTCACTGTCTTCTTCGATTTAGAGAAGGCGTATGACACAAAGTGAATGCTTGGGATTATTCAGGACCTGGCTGAACTGGTCATCCGCAGCAGGATGTTGAACTGCCTTAAAGACTTTTTGTCTAACCGTACATTTCATGTCCACTTAGGCTCAACACTTTCAAGGAATTTTATCCAAGAAAACGGAGTACCTCAAGGATGTATTTTGAGCACAACACTCTTTATTGTAAAAATGAATTCTATCAGGAAAATAATCCCAAGGTCCGTTATGTATTCTGTCTATGTATATGATCTCCAGATAGCTTACACATCCTCAAATACTTCAACATGCGAATGACAGATACAGCTAACAATAAATAAACTGTCAGCATGGGCAGACCGAAATGGCTTCCATTTTTCTCCGTAGAAATCAGTGGCCATTCTTTTCTCACTTAGACGAGGCATGCAGATAGCTCCCACCCTACACCTGAACGAAATAGACATACCCGTGAAAAAAGAACATAAATTTCTAGGTATAACATTCGACAGAAAGCTCACCTTCCTGCCTCACATCAATGCATTGAAAAAGAAAGCTTCTCGATCCCTGAACATACTCAAAGTGCTCTCAAGAAAACACTGGGAAGCCGATAGGACATGTTTCTTACAAATATACCGCTCTGCTGTACGCTCTACCCTGGATTACGGATCTATAGTTTATGGGTCAGCGAGACCATCGCACCTTAAACGGCTAGATCCAGTACATAATTTAGGACTGCTTCTCTCCACTGGTGCATACAGGACATCACCCATAAACAGTCTCCATGTAGAAACCAATGAACCATCGCTTACAGATAGAAGAGCCATCCTCACATGCTCATACATACTAAAAATCCGTTCACTGCATAAGCATCTATGTTACCCTATCGCTACAAAGTGCCTTTCTAGAACACAAGCTGCAAGGTACTTGGCCACTCCTCTTGCAATTTGAAGAGATGTTCCGGAACCTCGGCATACTCTTAGACACATTGCCAAACATTGCACGAAGGCGAGGTCCACTGCTGCCATGGCACAATTTCCCTGAAATCTGTGATTTCACTCTTACACAGTTCCTTAAGAAACAAATTCCGCAACAACATATAATACAAGAATTCCTCACACTTGAGGAAAAGTACAGCACTTTCGCAGCTTTTTATACTGACGGTTCAAAAACAGATGCATACGTTGGAAGCGCAGTGGTACAGGGAAATTGGAATTAAATAGTGAGAATTCCACAGTGCGCTTCCATCTTCACTGCGGAAAGTTACGCCATCTGTGTAGCCATAGAAAAAATAGTAAATGAGAACCTCGCCAATAGTATTATTTACACAGACTTGCTGAGTGTGCTCACAGGCCTTTATTCTAGAACTGCAATAACCCCGCTGCTTGGTGACCTCATACACAACGTTACAACAGCCATAGCTCAAGGACAAAACATAAGACTCTGCTGGGTACCAAGTCATGTCGGCATAAAGGGCAATGAAAGAGCAGATTTGTGCGCTGCTCAAGCTTGTGACAAGCAAATTAAAAACGTAAATATGCCCTAAAGAGATTGCATGAACTTACTACATAGTAATGCAAGAAAAAAATGGCAGTCCACTTGGAACAACGAACTAAATAAATTGCAGCTAATAAAACCAGTCCTAGGTGAATGGAAGTCATGTGTGCACCACAAACGTTTCCAGGAAGTCGTTATCTGCCGTTTCCGGATAGGTCACACACACATTACACACAACTTTCTGCTAAAGAAAGAAGAGAAACCAGTTTGTACATGCAGAGATGAACTTACAGTCAATCGCACTTTTATTTCGTGTTCTAAACTGGAAAATTTACGGAAAAATTGTTTTTCTCCGTTTTATAACCATTGCATCCCTTTTCATCCAGCACTGCTCTTGAGTGATAATGCAATTGTGGACATGTCTTGCGTTTTTAGTTTTTTAACAGAAGCTGGTTTTCTTAAAAATATGTAAATTATGACCCAGTACTTCGCCTGATGCACGTCAACCATTTCTCATTGTTGAGAAAAAGGGTGAGGTCTTTATTTGATTGGTTGGGAGCCTCGAGATCCTTGCCCTGGCAAGGATGGCCGCTGAGGTTACCCAACCCCCTTTAAAAGTTATTAATAATACCCATTTCTAGAATCTTTTTCCTTCATCATCATGAGGTAATCCTAACTATTTAAGCACCACCGACGATTTTCACATTTCTATAAAATTATCCAGAAATTTCTCCTATACCTCGAGCTTGGCGCATGATGGCCGTAGTTGCCTATGCGTCATAAAACCCAACACTACAACAACTTTTCGTGCTGCGTACGCAAGCAGGCACTAGCATTAAAACAATTGAAAAACAAATCCGCTCTGAGTACTGTTGCAACGATGTGGATTTTGTTTTATAGAGCGAGCAACACCTACCCGGTGAATTGTTTTTAAAGTGTACAGCTTACTAGGCCTCTCAGCTATCCTCAGGGATAGGAGCCTCTCAGTGGTATAATGTGGGGAAAATTGCCAACATATTCCGGGTGGCATTCCCGAGAAAATACTTGCTCCTTCGAGCGCCGGCCGCTGGCTTGCACGGTTTGCCGTCTGGTCAGCACAATGAGTAAACGTATTACTTTACATGCAGTACGACTGGTGTAGCCGCATTGCGTTAAGCAAATTACAGCTTGCCGCATGCGGTTTTGCCGTACTCGTCCGACCGCGCAGCCGGGATGGAAGCAAGTAGAAAACACGGCCCTTTTCAATGTGGCACTTGCAAACGCCGCGACATTCCGTGGTTTTGGCGTTTCTTTTTTGGGGGAGGGAGGGGGGGGGGGGTCTCTCACTTCCTAGCCGCGGTCGCTGCCTTCGTCCTACCGCACAGTGCGGCGATTTCCGCTATGCGACGCTAATGGCGCATCGAGGCACCCTAGCAGGCTGGGTTTTATTGTGCAGGAGAGCCGAATTCACACCATGTTTGAAAACCCGCCATGGGTAGAGCCATATCTGCCGAGAGCGGCGCGATATGGGAGCTCCGCACCTCGCGATTTGCGCGCGGTTGTGACGGGTGCCTTATCCTCCAGGTCGCGTGCTCTGCAGCGCCTGCGCCCAGAAAATTTCCGCTCTGCGCCACACCACTGGTTCAAATGCGCACATCGGTTTCGATGGCGGCTGATTGCCGAGATACAAACGGCAAGATATAAATCGCGCACGAGCCAACAGAGTCGATAGGCGCACCGCTGAGACACAATGTCTCCTCCCCCGGTGTGACATTCCGCAAAGAACGACTTATATTTCACGTTTTTCACGCATCGCAAATCAACGCCCGAATAATTTGGGCAAGTCCCGTAGTTGGGAACGTCCCTGAGATCTGCACGGCTACATCCCCGTGTTTCACTGTCAATGTCGAGCCCTTCTCTCCTATGGAGGGCGAGCAATATTGGCCGCGTGAAATTGCGACGGGAGAAGTTGTGTCCAGAAATGTCCTCTCGAAGGAGGTCTGTTTTCGTCTTGTCTTTCGCGACAGTGGGGCACCGTGAGCCACGCCTCAGGCAGGGAACATGTCCTCGGTTCTGAAATGTTCTTCTGGCGGGCTAGGTGTTCATTTTCAAACTGCGCGAAACAATGAGCACAGGGTGAGAAAGACAGCGCAGAACTTGCAAACAAAAGTTGTGCGCGGTGTGTGTGTCCTCGTTGTTGGATCGCGCAGTTTGAAAGTGCATTAAATTGAGAGCTTAGCCGAATTGGCGAAATACTGAGCGCGCGAAAACTAAGTCCCTCACTGCTTCTTCCCCCGCGCATATTCTGCGAAATTAAGCAGAATTCAAAAAGCTTAGTGCCAAAACCGGTACGACATGAAATCTCTCCCTGCCTCTTTCTCAAACGCGTTAAACATCGGAGCTGCGCCATGGACAGGATGGAGGCTGCTTCTTTAACGCAGGGTAGGCGAGAGCTTCCGCGAGTGTGGATTTGAAGCCCCGCTCTTGGCGATAACGCTGCCCTCAAGAGCCGTCGATATGACGTTGAAGGCCGTGTCTCGCCTTTCCGTACGCTGTGTCCAGTGTTCCTCATTTTGCACGCAGGGCGCGTAATGACGGGTGAATCACCAGGAACGCGCAGCCGGATGCGCCGCCGTCGGCGATAAAACCGTCGTATCGGCGGTGGCCAGCAGCGGCTTCCGGCGAGCGCGCCCCGGAAGGCGGCGCTGGTGCTGCTGCCTTATCCGCGGCTTCCACGCGCTTCCGGCGGGGCTTCGTTGCTCGCAACGGCAGCAGGGAAGGGACGGCGTCGTCATACCTCGGCAAAATGGCCACTTGTCACTCACGTGACTAAAGTGCGAACTCAATGCACAGCTCATTTGGACGGGGGGTCGTTCACCACTCACGACCCGTCATTTCGATCACTGCAGCGCCCACGTGGCGACCCCGTGCAACGGTATGCTGGAATTGGGATGAAGTTTCCGACACGTAACTAGCAAGGGTCTTCCGCGGAACCACAGACGTCGACAAGCGGCCTCTCCTCTTTCCTCCGCTCTCAGCAAACAAGGAGGGAGGAAAAAAAAAATACTAAGCGCACACAGACCGTGACCTGAGCCCGGACTCACGACTCAGATGGAATGTGAGTCCGGCGACGGGGTTTTGTTAACACGGTGAGGGATACAAAGCATGCTGCCCCACAATAATCGGCTTCCTCCAGGCACTGTAACATGACTCATATGAGCGATCGCTCGTGCTCGCATTTAAGTGGGGGCGATGTTTGTGTGCGGTGGTTGGTCTTTTGCATTGCGCCTCCCTCGCGCAGCAGCGGTGGCTG
>JARKHS020016212.1:0-53528 GCA_030143305.2 Amblyomma americanum | reverse complement strand
TGAGAGAAAAAGTTTACACCTTTCTCTCGTCTACTATTCGACGACTTGTAAAATCGATGCTCGTGAATCTTGCTAGTTTCGACCTAAAACGATGTATCCTGTTGTTTTGAGCAGGAATACAAGTTTTCGCGCAGTTCTGAGAGAAAAAGTTTACACCTTTCTCTCGTGTACTATTCGACGACTTGTAAAATCGATGCTCGTGAATCTTGCTAGTTTCGATCTAAAACGATGTATCCCGTTGTTTTGAGCCGGAATACAAGTTTTCGCGCAGTTCTGAGAGAAAAAGTTTACACCTTTCTCTCGTCTACTCTTCGACGACTTGTAAAATCGATGCTCGTGAATCTTGCTAGTTTCGATCTAAAACGATGTATCCCGTTGTTTTGAGCCGGAATACAAGTTTTCGCGCAGTTCTGAGAGAAAAAGTTTACACCTTTCTCTCGTGTACTCTTCGACGACTTGTAAAATCGATGCTCGTGAATCTTGCTAGTTTCGATCTAAAACGATGTATCCCGTTGTTTTGAGCCGGAATACAAGTTTTCGCGCAGTTCTGAGAGAAAAAGTTTACACCTTTCTCTCGTGTACTCTTCGACGACTTGTAAAATCGATGCTCGTGAATCTTGCTAGTTTCGATCTAAAACGATGTATCCCGTTGTTTTGAGCCGGAATACAAGTTTTCGCGCAGTTCTGAGAGAAAAAGTTTACACCTTTCTCTCGTGTACTCTTCGACGACTTGTAAAATCGATGCTCGTGAATCTTGCTAGTTTCGATCTAAAACGATGTATCCCGTTGTTTTGAGCCGGAATACAAGTTTTCGCGCAGTTCTGAGAGAAAAAGTTTACACCTTTCTCTCGTCTACTCTTCGACGACTTGTAAAATCGATGCTCGTGAATCTTGCTAGTTTCGATCTAAAACGATGTATCCCGTTGTTTTGAGCCGGAATACAAGTTTTCGCGCAGTTCTGAGAGAAAAAGTTTACACCTTTCTCTCGTCTACTCTTCGACGACTTGTAAAATCGATGCTCGTGAATCTTGCTAGTTTCGATCTAAAACGATGTATCCCGTTGTTTTGAGCCGGAATACAAGTTTTCGCGCAGTTCTGAGAGAAAAAGTTTACACCTTTCTCTCGTGTACTCTTCGACGACTTGTAAAATCGATGCTCGTGAATCTTGCTAGTTTCGATCTAAAACGATGTATCCCGTTGTTTTGAGCCGGAATACAAGTTTTCGCGCAGTTCTGAGAGAAAAAGTTTACACCTTTCTCTCGTGTACTCTTCGACGACTTGTAAAATCGATGCTCGTGAATCTTGCTAGTTTCGATCTAAAACGATGTATCCCGTTGTTTTGAGCCGGAATACAAGTTTTCGCGCAGTTCTGAGAGAAAAAGTTTACACCTTTCTCTCGTCTACTCTTCGACGACTTGTAAAATCGATGCTCGTGAATCTTGCTAGTTTCGATCTAAAACGATGTATCCCGTTGTTTTGAGCCGGAATACAAGTTTTCGCGCAGTTCTGAGAGAAAAAGTTTACACCTTTCTCTCGTCTACTCTTCGACGACTTGTAAAATCGATGCTCGTGAATCTTGCTAGTTTCGATCTAAAACGATGTATCCCGTTGTTTTGAGCCGGAATACAAGTTTTCGCGCAGTTCTGAGAGAAAAAGTTTACACCTTTCTCTCGTCTACTCTTCGACGACTTGTAAAATCGATGCTCGTGAATCTTGCTAGTTTCGATCTAAAACGATGTATCCCGTTGTTTTGAGCCGGAATACAAGTTTTCGCGCAGTTCTGAGAGAAAAAGTTTACACCTTTCTCTCGTCTACTCTTCGACGACTTGTAAAATCGATGCTCGTGAATCTTGCTAGTTTCGATCTAAAACGATGTATCCCGTTGTTTTGAGCCGGAATACAAGTTTTCGCGCAGTTCTGAGAGAAAAAGTTTACACCTTTCTCTCGTGTACTCTTCGACGACTTGTAAAATCGATGCTCGTGAATCTTGCTAGTTTCGATCTAAAACGATGTATCCCGTTGTTTTGAGCCGGAATACAAGTTTTCGCGCAGTTCTGAGAGAAAAAGTTTACACCTTTCTCTCGTCTACTCTTCGACGACTTGTAAAATCGATGCTCGTGAATCTTGCTAGTTTCGATCTAAAACGATGTATCCCGTTGTTTTGAGCCGGAATACAAGTTTTCGCGCAGTTCTGAGAGAAAAAGTTTACACCTTTCTCTCGTCTACTCTTCGACGACTTGTAAAATCGATGCTCGTGAATCTTGCTAGTTTCGATCTAAAACGATGTATCCCGTTGTTTTGAGCCGGAATACAAGTTTTCGCGCAGTTCTGAGAGAAAAAGTTTACACCTTTCTCTCGTCTACTCTTCGACGACTTGTAAAATCGATGCTCGTGAATCTTGCTAGTTTCGATCTAAAACGATGTATCCCGTTGTTTTGAGCCGGAATACAAGTTTTCGCGCAGTTCTGAGAGAAAAAGTTTACACCTTTCTCTCGTCTACTCTTCGACGACTTGTAAAATCGATGCTCGTGAATCTTGCTAGTTTCGATCTAAAACGATGTATCCCGTTGTTTTGAGCCGGAATACAAGTTTTCGCGCAGTTCTGAGAGAAAAAGTTTACACCTTTCTCTCGTCTACTCTTCGACGACTTGTAAAATCGATGCTCGTGAATCTTGCTAGTTTCGATCTAAAACGATGTATCCCGTTGTTTTGAGCCGGAATACAAGTTTTCGCGCAGTTCTGAGAGAAAAAGTTTACACCTTTCTCTCGTCTACTCTTCGACGACTTGTAAAATCGATGCTCGTGAATCTTGCTAGTTTCGATCTAAAACGATGTATCCCGTTGTTTTGAGCCGGAATACAAGTTTTCGCGCAGTTCTGAGAGAAAAAGTTTACACCTTTCTCTCGTGTACTCTTCGACGACTTGTAAAATCGATGCTCGTGAATCTTGCTAGTTTCGATCTAAAACGATGTATCCCGTTGTTTTGAGCCGGAATACAAGTTTTCGCGCAGTTCTGAGAGAAAAAGTTTACACCTTTCTCTCGTGTACTCTTCGACGACTTGTAAAATCGATGCTCGTGAATCTTGCTAGTTTCGATCTAAAACGATGTATCCCGTTGTTTTGAGCCGGAATACAAGTTTTCGCGCAGTTCTGAGAGAAAAAGTTTACACCTTTCTCTCGTCTACTCTTCGACGACTTGTAAAATCGATGCTCGTGAATCTTGCTAGTTTCGATCTAAAACGATGTATCCCGTTGTTTTGAGCCGGAATACAAGTTTTCGCGCAGTTCTGAGAGAAAAAGTTTACACCTTTCTCTCGTCTACTCTTCGACGACTTGTAAAATCGATGCTCGTGAATCTTGCTAGTTTCGATCTAAAACGATGTATCCCGTTGTTTTGAGCCGGAATACAAGTTTTCGCGCAGTTCTGAGAGAAAAAGTTTACACCTTTCTCTCGTCTACTCTTCGACGACTTGTAAAATCGATGCTCGTGAATCTTGCTAGTTTCGATCTAAAACGATGTATCCCGTTGTTTTGAGCCGGAATACAAGTTTTCGCGCAGTTCTGAGAGAAAAAGTTTACACCTTTCTCTCGTGTACTCTTCGACGACTTGTAAAATCGATGCTCGTGAATCTTGCTAGTTTCGATCTAAAACGATGTATCCCGTTGTTTTGAGCCGGAATACAAGTTTTCGCGCAGTTCTGAGAGAAAAAGTTTACACCTTTCTCTCGTGTACTCTTCGACGACTTGTAAAATCGATGCTCGTGAATCTTGCTAGTTTCGATCTAAAACGATGTATCCCGTTGTTTTGAGCCGGAATACAAGTTTTCGCGCAGTTCTGAGAGAAAAAGTTTACACCTTTCTCTCGTCTACTCTTCGACGACTTGTAAAATCGATGCTCGTGAATCTTGCTAGTTTCGATCTAAAACGATGTATCCCGTTGTTTTGAGCCGGAATACAAGTTTTCGCGCAGTTCTGAGAGAAAAAGTTTACACCTTTCTCTCGTCTACTCTTCGACGACTTGTAAAATCGATGCTCGTGAATCTTGCTAGTTTCGATCTAAAACGATGTATCCCGTTGTTTTGAGCCGGAATACAAGTTTTCGCGCAGTTCTGAGAGAAAAAGTTTACACCTTTCTCTCGTCTACTCTTCGACGACTTGTAAAATCGATGCTCGTGAATCTTGCTAGTTTCGATCTAAAACGATGTATCCCGTTGTTTTGAGCCGGAATACAAGTTTTCGCGCAGTTCTGAGAGAAAAAGTTTACACCTTTCTCTCGTCTACTCTTCGACGACTTGTAAAATCGATGCTCGTGAATCTTGCTAGTTTCGATCTAAAACGATGTATCCCGTTGTTTTGAGCCGGAATACAAGTTTTCGCGCAGTTCTGAGAGAAAAAGTTTACACCTTTCTCTCGTCTACTCTTCGACGACTTGTAAAATCGATGCTCGTGAATCTTGCTAGTTTCGATCTAAAACGATGTATCCCGTTGTTTTGAGCCGGAATACAAGTTTTCGCGCAGTTCTGAGAGAAAAAGTTTACACCTTTCTCTCGTGTACTCTTCGACGACTTGTAAAATCGATGCTCGTGAATCTTGCTAGTTTCGATCTAAAACGATGTATCCCGTTGTTTTGAGCCGGAATACAAGTTTTCGCGCAGTTCTGAGAGAAAAAGTTTACACCTTTCTCTCGTGTACTCTTCGACGACTTGTAAAATCGATGCTCGTGAATCTTGCTAGTTTCGATCTAAAACGATGTATCCCGTTGTTTTGAGCCGGAATACAAGTTTTCGCGCAGTTCTGAGAGAAAAAGTTTACACCTTTCTCTCGTCTACTCTTCGACGACTTGTAAAATCGATGCTCGTGAATCTTGCTAGTTTCGATCTAAAACGATGTATCCCGTTGTTTTGAGCCGGAATACAAGTTTTCGCGCAGTTCTGAGAGAAAAAGTTTACACCTTTCTCTCGTGTACTCTTCGACGACTTGTAAAATCGATGCTCGTGAATCTTGCTAGTTTCGATCTAAAACGATGTATCCCGTTGTTTTGAGCCGGAATACAAGTTTTCGCGCAGTTCTGAGAGAAAAAGTTTACACCTTTCTCTCGTCTACTCTTCGACGACTTGTAAAATCGATGCTCGTGAATCTTGCTAGTTTCGACCTAAAACGATGTATCCTGTTGTTTTGAGCAGGAATACAAGTTTTCGCGCAGTTCTGAGAGAAAAAGTTTACACCTTTCTCTCGTGTACTATTCGACGACTTGTAAAATCGAAGCTAGTGAATCTTGCTAGTTTCGATCTAAAACGATGTATCCCGTTGTTTTGAGCCGGAATACAAGTTTTCGTGCAGTTCTGAGAGAAAAAGTTTACACCTTTCTCTCGTGTACTCTTCGACGACTTGTAAAATCGATGCTCGTGAATCTTGCTAGTTTCGATCTAAAACGATGTATCCCGTTGTTTTGAGCCGGAATACAAGTTTTCGCGCAGTTCTGAGAGAAAAAGTTTACACCTTTCTCTCGTCTACTCTTCGACGACTTGTAAAATCGATGCTCGTGAATCTTGCTAGTTTCGATCTAAAACGATGTATCCCGTTGTTTTGAGCCGGAATACAAGTTTTCGCGCAGTTCTGAGAGAAAAAGTTTACACCTTTCTCTCGTCTACTCTTCGACGACTTGTAAAATCGATGCTCGTGAATCTTGCTAGTTTCGATCTAAAACGATGTATCCCGTTGTTTTGAGCCGGAATACAAGTTTTCGCGCAGTTCTGAGAGAAAAAGTTTACACCTTTCTCTCGTCTACTCTTCGACGACTTGTAAAATCGATGCTCGTGAATCTTGCTAGTTTCGATCTAAAACGATGTATCCCGTTGTTTTGAGCCGGAATACAAGTTTTCGCGCAGTTCTGAGAGAAAAAGTTTACACCTTTCTCTCGTGTACTCTTCGACGACTTGTAAAATCGATGCTCGTGAATCTTGCTAGTTTCGATCTAAAACGATGTATCCCGTTGTTTTGAGCCGGAATACAAGTTTTCGCGCAGTTCTGAGAGAAAAAGTTTACACCTTTCTCTCGTCTACTCTTCGACGACTTGTAAAATCGATGCTCGTGAATCTTGCTAGTTTCGATCTAAAACGATGTATCCCGTTGTTTTGAGCCGGAATACAAGTTTTCGCGCAGTTCTGAGAGAAAAAGTTTACACCTTTCTCTCGTCTACTCTTCGACGACTTGTAAAATCGATGCTCGTGAATCTTGCTAGTTTCGATCTAAAACGATGTATCCCGTTGTTTTGAGCCGGAATACAAGTTTTCGCGCAGTTCTGAGAGAAAAAGTTTACACCTTTCTCTCGTCTACTCTTCGACGACTTGTAAAATCGATGCTCGTGAATCTTGCTAGTTTCGATCTAAAACGATGTATCCCGTTGTTTTGAGCCGGAATACAAGTTTTCGCGCAGTTCTGAGAGAAAAAGTTTACACCTTTCTCTCGTCTACTCTTCGACGACTTGTAAAATCGATGCTCGTGAATCTTGCTAGTTTCGATCTAAAACGATGTATCCCGTTGTTTTGAGCCGGAATACAAGTTTTCGCGCAGTTCTGAGAGAAAAAGTTTACACCTTTCTCTCGTGTACTCTTCGACGACTTGTAAAATCGATGCTCGTGAATCTTGCTAGTTTCGATCTAAAACGATGTATCCCGTTGTTTTGAGCCGGAATACAAGTTTTCGCGCAGTTCTGAGAGAAAAAGTTTACACCTTTCTCTCGTCTACTATTCGACGACTTGTAAAATCGATGCTCGTGAATCTTGCTAGTTTCGACCTAAAACGATGTATCCTGTTGTTTTGAGCAGGAATACAAGTTTTCGCGCAGTTCTGAGAGAAAAAGTTTACACCTTTCTCTCGTGTACTCTTCGACGACTTGTAAAATCGATGCTAGTGAATCTTGCTAGTTTCGATCTAAAACGATGTATCCCGTTGTTTTGAGCCGGAATACAAGTTTTCGCGCAGTTCTGAGAGAAAAAGTTTACACCTTTCTCTCGTCTACTCTTCGACGACTTGTAAAATCGATGCTCGTGAATCTTGCTAGTTTCGATCTAAAACGATGTATCCCGTTGTTTTGAGCCGGAATACAAGTTTTCGCGCAGTTCTGAGAGAAAAAGTTTACACCTTTCTCTCGTGTACTCTTCGACGACTTGTAAAATCGATGCTCGTGAATCTTGCTAGTTTCGATCTAAAACGATGTATCCCGTTGTTTTGAGCCGGAATACAAGTTTTCGCGCAGTTCTGAGAGAAAAAGTTTACACCTTTCTCTCGTGTACTCTTCGACGACTTGTAAAATCGATGCTCGTGAATCTTGCTAGTTTCGATCTAAAACGATGTATCCCGTTGTTTTGAGCCGGAATACAAGTTTTCGCGCAGTTCTGAGAGAAAAAGTTTACACCTTTCTCTCGTGTACTCTTCGACGACTTGTAAAATCGATGCTCGTGAATCTTGCTAGTTTCGATCTAAAACGATGTATCCCGTTGTTTTGAGCCGGAATACAAGTTTTCGCGCAGTTCTGAGAGAAAAAGTTTACACCTTTCTCTCGTCTACTCTTCGACGACTTGTAAAATCGATGCTCGTGAATCTTGCTAGTTTCGATCTAAAACGATGTATCCCGTTGTTTTGAGCCGGAATACAAGTTTTCGCGCAGTTCTGAGAGAAAAAGTTTACACCTTTCTCTCGTCTACTCTTCGACGACTTGTAAAATCGATGCTCGTGAATCTTGCTAGTTTCGATCTAAAACGATGTATCCCGTTGTTTTGAGCCGGAATACAAGTTTTCGCGCAGTTCTGAGAGAAAAAGTTTACACCTTTCTCTCGTCTACTCTTCGACGACTTGTAAAATCGATGCTCGTGAATCTTGCTAGTTTCGATCTAAAACGATGTATCCCGTTGTTTTGAGCCGGAATACAAGTTTTCGCGCAGTTCTGAGAGAAAAAGTTTACACCTTTCTCTCGTCTACTCTTCGACGACTTGTAAAATCGATGCTCGTGAATCTTGCTAGTTTCGATCTAAAACGATGTATCCCGTTGTTTTGAGCCGGAATACAAGTTTTCGCGCAGTTCTGAGAGAAAAAGTTTACACCTTTCTCTCGTCTACTCTTCGACGACTTGTAAAATCGATGCTCGTGAATCTTGCTAGTTTCGATCTAAAACGATGTATCCCGTTGTTTTGAGCCGGAATACAAGTTTTCGCGCAGTTCTGAGAGAAAAAGTTTACACCTTTCTCTCGTCTACTCTTCGACGACTTGTAAAATCGATGCTCGTGAATCTTGCTAGTTTCGATCTAAAACGATGTATCCCGTTGTTTTGAGCCGGAATACAAGTTTTCGCGCAGTTCTGAGAGAAAAAGTTTACACCTTTCTCTCGTGTACTCTTCGACGACTTGTAAAATCGATGCTCGTGAATCTTGCTAGTTTCGATCTAAAACGATGTATCCCGTTGTTTTGAGCCGGAATACAAGTTTTCGCGCAGTTCTGAGAGAAAAAGTTTACACCTTTCTCTCGTCTACTCTTCGACGACTTGTAAAATCGATGCTCGTGAATCTTGCTAGTTTCGATCTAAAACGATGTATCCCGTTGTTTTGAGCCGGAATACAAGTTTTCGCGCAGTTCTGAGAGAAAAAGTTTACACCTTTCTCTCGTCTACTCTTCGACGACTTGTAAAATCGATGCTCGTGAATCTTGCTAGTTTCGATCTAAAACGATGTATCCCGTTGTTTTGAGCCGGAATACAAGTTTTCGCGCAGTTCTGAGAGAAAAAGTTTACACCTTTCTCTCGTGTACTCTTCGACGACTTGTAAAATCGATGCTCGTGAATCTTGCTAGTTTCGATCTAAAACGATGTATCCCGTTGTTTTGAGCCGGAATACAAGTTTTCGCGCAGTTCTGAGAGAAAAAGTTTACACCTTTCTCTCGTCTACTCTTCGACGACTTGTAAAATCGATGCTCGTGAATCTTGCTAGTTTCGACCTAAAACGATGTATCCCGTTGTTTTGAGCCGGAATACAAGTTTTCGCGCAGTTCTGAGAGAAAAAGTTTACACCTTTCTCTCGTGTACTCTTCGACGACTTGTAAAATCGATGCTCGTGAATCTTGCTAGTTTCGATCTAAAACGATGTATCCCGTTGTTTTGAGCCGGAATACAAGTTTTCGCGCAGTTCTGAGAGAAAAAGTTTACACCTTTCTCTCGTCTACTCTTCGACGACTTGTAAAATCGATGCTCGTGAATCTTGCTAGTTTCGATCTAAAACGATGTATCCCGTTGTTTTGAGCCGGAATACAAGTTTTCGCGCAGTTCTGAGAGAAAAAGTTTACACCTTTCTCTCGTGTACTCTTCGACGACTTGTAAAATCGATGCTCGTGAATCTTGCTAGTTTCGATCTAAAACGATGTATCCCGTTGTTTTGAGCCGGAATACAAGTTTTCGCGCAGTTCTGAGAGAAAAAGTTTACACCTTTCTCTCGTCTACTCTTCGACGACTTGTAAAATCGATGCTCGTGAATCTTGCTAGTTTCGATCTAAAACGATGTATCCCGTTGTTTTGAGCCGGAATACAAGTTTTCGCGCAGTTCTGAGAGAAAAAGTTTACACCTTTCTCTCGTCTACTCTTCGACGACTTGTAAAATCGATGCTCGTGAATCTTGCTAGTTTCGATCTAAAACGATGTATCCCGTTGTTTTGAGCCGGAATACAAGTTTTCGCGCAGTTCTGAGAGAAAAAGTTTACACCTTTCTCTCGTCTACTCTTCGACGACTTGTAAAATCGATGCTCGTGAATCTTGCTAGTTTCGATCTAAAACGATGTATCCCGTTGTTTTGAGCCGGAATACAAGTTTTCGCGCAGTTCTGAGAGAAAAAGTTTACACCTTTCTCTCGTCTACTCTTCGACGACTTGTAAAATCGATGCTCGTGAATCTTGCTAGTTTCGATCTAAAACGATGTATCCCGTTGTTTTGAGCCGGAATACAAGTTTTCGCGCAGTTCTGAGAGAAAAAGTTTACACCTTTCTCTCGTCTACTCTTCGACGACTTGTAAAATCGATGCTCGTGAATCTTGCTAGTTTCGATCTAAAACGATGTATCCCGTTGTTTTGAGCCGGAATACAAGTTTTCGCGCAGTTCTGAGAGAAAAAGTTTACACCTTTCTCTCGTCTACTCTTCGACGACTTGTAAAATCGATGCTCGTGAATCTTGCTAGTTTCGATCTAAAACGATGTATCCCGTTGTTTTGAGCCGGAATACAAGTTTTCGCGCAGTTCTGAGAGAAAAAGTTTACACCTTTCTCTCGTCTACTCTTCGACGACTTGTAAAATCGATGCTCGTGAATCTTGCTAGTTTCGATCTAAAACGATGTATCCCGTTGTTTTGAGCCGGAATACAAGTTTTCGCGCAGTTCTGAGAGAAAAAGTTTACACCTTTCTCTCGTCTACTCTTCGACGACTTGTAAAATCGATGCTCGTGAATCTTGCTAGTTTCGATCTAAAACGATGTATCCCGTTGTTTTGAGCCGGAATACAAGTTTTCGCGCAGTTCTGAGAGAAAAAGTTTACACCTTTCTCTCGTCTACTCTTCGACGACTTGTAAAATCGATGCTCGTGAATCTTGCTAGTTTCGATCTAAAACGATGTATCCCGTTGTTTTGAGCCGGAATACAAGTTTTCGCGCAGTTCTGAGAGAAAAAGTTTACACCTTTCTCTCGTCTACTCTTCGACGACTTGTAAAATCGATGCTCGTGAATCTTGCTAGTTTCGATCTAAAACGATGTATCCCGTTGTTTTGAGCCGGAATACAAGTTTTCGCGCAGTTCTGAGAGAAAAAGTTTACACCTTTCTCTCGTGTACTCTTCGACGACTTGTAAAATCGATGCTCGTGAATCTTGCTAGTTTCGATCTAAAACGATGTATCCCGTTGTTTTGAGCCGGAATACAAGTTTTCGCGCAGTTCTGAGAGAAAAAGTTTACACCTTTCTCTCGTCTACTCTTCGACGACTTGTAAAATCGATGCTCGTGAATCTTGCTAGTTTCGATCTAAAACGATGTATCCCGTTGTTTTGAGCCGGAATACAAGTTTTCGCGCAGTTCTGAGAGAAAAAGTTTACACCTTTCTCTCGTCTACTCTTCGACGACTTGTAAAATCGATGCTCGTGAATCTTGCTAGTTTCGATCTAAAACGATGTATCCCGTTGTTTTGAGCCGGAATACAAGTTTTCGCGCAGTTCTGAGAGAAAAAGTTTACACCTTTCTCTCGTCTACTCTTCGACGACTTGTAAAATCGATGCTCGTGAATCTTGCTAGTTTCGATCTAAAACGATGTATCCCGTTGTTTTGAGCCGGAATACAAGTTTTCGCGCAGTTCTGAGAGAAAAAGTTTACACCTTTCTCTCGTGTACTCTTCGACGACTTGTAAAATCGATGCTCGTGAATCTTGCTAGTTTCGATCTAAAACGATGTATCCCGTTGTTTTGAGCCGGAATACAAGTTTTCGCGCAGTTCTGAGAGAAAAAGTTTACACCTTTCTCTCGTCTACTCTTCGACGACTTGTAAAATCGATGCTCGTGAATCTTGCTAGTTTCGATCTAAAACGATGTATCCCGTTGTTTTGAGCCGGAATACAAGTTTTCGCGCAGTTCTGAGAGAAAAAGTTTACACCTTTCTCTCGTGTACTCTTCGACGACTTGTAAAATCGATGCTCGTGAATCTTGCTAGTTTCGATCTAAAACGATGTATCCCGTTGTTTTGAGCCGGAATACAAGTTTTCGCGCAGTTCTGAGAGAAAAAGTTTACACCTTTCTCTCGTCTACTCTTCGACGACTTGTAAAATCGATGCTCGTGAATCTTGCTAGTTTCGATCTAAAACGATGTATCCCGTTGTTTTGAGCCGGAATACAAGTTTTCGCGCAGTTCTGAGAGAAAAAGTTTACACCTTTCTCTCGTCTACTCTTCGACGACTTGTAAAATCGATGCTCGTGAATCTTGCTAGTTTCGATCTAAAACGATGTATCCCGTTGTTTTGAGCCGGAATACAAGTTTTCGCGCAGTTCTGAGAGAAAAAGTTTACACCTTTCTCTCGTCTACTCTTCGACGACTTGTAAAATCGATGCTCGTGAATCTTGCTAGTTTCGATCTAAAACGATGTATCCCGTTGTTTTGAGCCGGAATACAAGTTTTCGCGCAGTTCTGAGAGAAAAAGTTTACACCTTTCTCTCGTCTACTCTTCGACGACTTGTAAAATCGATGCTCGTGAATCTTGCTAGTTTCGATCTAAAACGATGTATCCCGTTGTTTTGAGCCGGAATACAAGTTTTCGCGCAGTTCTGAGAGAAAAAGTTTACACCTTTCTCTCGTCTACTCTTCGACGACTTGTAAAATCGATGCTCGTGAATCTTGCTAGTTTCGATCTAAAACGATGTATCCCGTTGTTTTGAGCCGGAATACAAGTTTTCGCGCAGTTCTGAGAGAAAAAGTTTACACCTTTCTCTCGTCTACTCTTCGACGACTTGTAAAATCGATGCTCGTGAATCTTGCTAGTTTCGATCTAAAACGATGTATCCCGTTGTTTTGAGCCGGAATACAAGTTTTCGCGCAGTTCTGAGAGAAAAAGTTTACACCTTTCTCTCGTCTACTCTTCGACGACTTGTAAAATCGATGCTCGTGAATCTTGCTAGTTTCGATCCTAAAACGATGTATCCCGTTGTTTTGAGCCGGAATACAAGTTTTCGCGCAGTTCTGAGAGAAAAAGTTTACACCTTTCTCTCGTCTACTCTTCGACGACTTGTAAAATCGATGCTCGTGAATCTTGCTAGTTTCGATCTAAAACGATGTATCCCGTTGTTTTGAGCCGGAATACAAGTTTTCGCGCAGTTCTGAGAGAAAAAGTTTACACCTTTCTCTCGTCTACTCTTCGACGACTTGTAAAATCGATGCTCGTGAATCTTGCTAGTTTCGATCTAAAACGATGTATCCCGTTGTTTTGAGCCGGAATACAAGTTTTCGCGCAGTTCTGAGAGAAAAAGTTTACACCTTTCTCTCGTCTACTCTTCGACGACTTGTAAAATCGATGCTCGTGAATCTTGCTAGTTTCGATCTAAAACGATGTATCCCGTTGTTTTGAGCCGGAATACAAGTTTTCGCGCAGTTCTGAGAGAAAAAGTTTACACCTTTCTCTCGTCTACTCTTCGACGACTTGTAAAATCGATGCTCGTGAATCTTGCTAGTTTCGATCTAAAACGATGTATCCCGTTGTTTTGAGCCGGAATACAAGTTTTCGCGCAGTTCTGAGAGAAAAAGTTTACACCTTTCTCTCGTGTACTCTTCGACGACTTGTAAAATCGATGCTCGTGAATCTTGCTAGTTTCGATCTAAAACGATGTATCCCGTTGTTTTGAGCCGGAATACAAGTTTTCGCGCAGTTCTGAGAGAAAAAGTTTACACCTTTCTCTCGTCTACTCTTCGACGACTTGTAAAATCGATGCTCGTGAATCTTGCTAGTTTCGATCTAAAACGATGTATCCCGTTGTTTTGAGCCGGAATACAAGTTTTCGCGCAGTTCTGAGAGAAAAAGTTTACACCTTTCTCTCGTCTACTCTTCGACGACTTGTAAAATCGATGCTCGTGAATCTTGCTAGTTTCGATCTAAAACGATGTATCCCGTTGTTTTGAGCCGGAATACAAGTTTTCGCGCAGTTCTGAGAGAAAAAGTTTACACCTTTCTCTCGTGTACTCTTCGACGACTTGTAAAATCGATGCTCGTGAATCTTGCTAGTTTCGATCTAAAACGATGTATCCCGTTGTTTTGAGCCGGAATACAAGTTTTCGCGCAGTTCTGAGAGAAAAAGTTTACACCTTTCTCTCGTCTACTCTTCGACGACTTGTAAAATCGATGCTCGTGAATCTTGCTAGTTTCGATCTAAAACGATGTATCCCGTTGTTTTGAGCCGGAATACAAGTTTTCGCGCAGTTCTGAGAGAAAAAGTTTACACCTTTCTCTCGTCTACTCTTCGACGACTTGTAAAATCGATGCTCGTGAATCTTGCTAGTTTCGATCTAAAACGATGTATCCCGTTGTTTTGAGCCGGAATACAAGTTTTCGCGCAGTTCTGAGAGAAAAAGTTTACACCTTTCTCTCGTGTACTCTTCGACGACTTGTAAAATCGATGCTCGTGAATCTTGCTAGTTTCGATCTAAAACGATGTATCCCGTTGTTTTGAGCCGGAATACAAGTTTTCGCGCAGTTCTGAGAGAAAAAGTTTACACCTTTCTCTCGTGTACTCTTCGACGACTTGTAAAATCGATGCTCGTGAATCTTGCTAGTTTCGATCTAAAACGATGTATCCCGTTGTTTTGAGCCGGAATACAAGTTTTCGCGCAGTTCTGAGAGAAAAAGTTTACACCTTTCTCTCGTCTACTCTTCGACGACTTGTAAAATCGATGCTCGTGAATCTTGCTAGTTTCGATCTAAAACGATGTATCCCGTTGTTTTGAGCCGGAATACAAGTTTTCGCGCAGTTCTGAGAGAAAAAGTTTACACCTTTCTCTCGTCTACTCTTCGACGACTTGTAAAATCGATGCTCGTGAATCTTGCTAGTTTCGATCTAAAACGATGTATCCCGTTGTTTTGAGCCGGAATACAAGTTTTCGCGCAGTTCTGAGAGAAAAAGTTTACACCTTTCTCTCGTCTACTCTTCGACGACTTGTAAAATCGATGCTCGTGAATCTTGCTAGTTTCGATCTAAAACGATGTATCCCGTTGTTTTGAGCCGGAATACAAGTTTTCGCGCAGTTCTGAGAGAAAAAGTTTACACCTTTCTCTCGTCTACTCTTCGACGACTTGTAAAATCGATGCTCGTGAATCTTGCTAGTTTCGATCTAAAACGATGTATCCCGTTGTTTTGAGCCGGAATACAAGTTTTCGCGCAGTTCTGAGAGAAAAAGTTTACACCTTTCTCTCGTCTACTATTCGACGACTTGTAAAATCGATGCTCGTGAATCTTGCTAGTTTCGATCTAAAACGATGTATCCCGTTGTTTTGAGCCGGAATACAAGTTTTCGCGCAGTTCTGAGAGAAAAAGTTTACACCTTTCTCTCGTGTACTCTTCGACGACTTGTAAAATCGATGCTCGTGAATCTTGCTAGTTTCGATCTAAAACGATGTATCCCGTTGTTTTGAGCCGGAATACAAGTTTTCGCGCAGTTCTGAGAGAAAAAGTTTACACCTTTCTCTCGTCTACTCTTCGACGACTTGTAAAATCGATGCTCGTGAATCTTGCTAGTTTCGATCTAAAACGATGTATCCCGTTGTTTTGAGCCGGAATACAAGTTTTCGCGCAGTTCTGAGAGAAAAAGTTTACACCTTTCTCTCGTCTACTCTTCGACGACTTGTAAAATCGATGCTCGTGAATCTTGCTAGTTTCGATCTAAAACGATGTATCCCGTTGTTTTGAGCCGGAATACAAGTTTTCGCGCAGTTCTGAGAGAAAAAGTTTACACCTTTCTCTCGTCTACTCTTCGACGACTTGTAAAATCGATGCTCGTGAATCTTGCTAGTTTCGATCTAAAACGATGTATCCCGTTGTTTTGAGCCGGAATACAAGTTTTCGCGCAGTTCTGAGAGAAAAAGTTTACACCTTTCTCTCGTCTACTCTTCGACGACTTGTAAAATCGATGCTCGTGAATCTTGCTAGTTTCGATCTAAAACGATGTATCCCGTTGTTTTGAGCCGGAATACAAGTTTTCGCGCAGTTCTGAGAGAAAAAGTTTACACCTTTCTCTCGTCTACTCTTCGACGACTTGTAAAATCGATGCTCGTGAATCTTGCTAGTTTCGATCTAAAACGATGTATCCCGTTGTTTTGAGCCGGAATACAAGTTTTCGCGCAGTTCTGAGAGAAAAAGTTTACACCTTTCTCTCGTCTACTCTTCGACGACTTGTAAAATCGATGCTCGTGAATCTTGCTAGTTTCGATCTAAAACGATGTATCCCGTTGTTTTGAGCCGGAATACAAGTTTTCGCGCAGTTCTGAGAGAAAAAGTTTACACCTTTCTCTCGTCTACTCTTCGACGACTTGTAAAATCGATGCTCGTGAATCTTGCTAGTTTCGATCTAAAACGATGTATCCCGTTGTTTTGAGCCGGAATACAAGTTTTCGCGCAGTTCTGAGAGAAAAAGTTTACACCTTTCTCTCGTGTACTCTTCGACGACTTGTAAAATCGATGCTCGTGAATCTTGCTAGTTTCGATCTAAAACGATGTATCCCGTTGTTTTGAGCCGGAATACAAGTTTTCGCGCAGTTCTGAGAGAAAAAGTTTACACCTTTCTCTCGTCTACTCTTCGACGACTTGTAAAATCGATGCTCGTGAATCTTGCTAGTTTCGATCTAAAACGATGTATCCCGTTGTTTTGAGCCGGAATACAAGTTTTCGCGCAGTTCTGAGAGAAAAAGTTTACACCTTTCTCTCGTCTACTCTTCGACGACTTGTAAAATCGATGCTCGTGAATCTTGCTAGTTTCGATCTAAAACGATGTATCCCGTTGTTTTGAGCCGGAATACAAGTTTTCGCGCAGTTCTGAGAGAAAAAGTTTACACCTTTCTCTCGTCTACTCTTCGACGACTTGTAAAATCGATGCTCGTGAATCTTGCTAGTTTCGATCTAAAACGATGTATCCCGTTGTTTTGAGCCGGAATACAAGTTTTCGCGCAGTTCTGAGAGAAAAAGTTTACACCTTTCTCTCGTGTACTGTTCGACGACGTGTAAAATCGATGCTCGTGAATCTTGCTAGTTTCGATCTAAAACGATGTATCCCGTTGTTTTGAGCCAGAATACAAGTTTTCGCGCAGTTCTGAGAGAAAAAGTTTACACCTTTCTCTCGTCTACTCTTCGACGACTTGTAAAATCGATGCTCGTGAATCTTGCTAGTTTCGATCTAAAACGATGTATCCCGTTGTTTTGAGCCGGAATACAAGTTTTCGCGCAGTTCTGAGAGAAAAAGTTTACACCTTTCTCTCGTCTACTCTTCGACGACTTGTAAAATCGATGCTCGTGAATCTTGCTAGTTTCGATCTAAAACGATGTATCCCGTTGTTTTGAGCCGGAATACAAGTTTTCGCGCAGTTCTGAGAGAAAAAGTTTACACCTTTCTCTCGTCTACTCTTCGACGACTTGTAAAATCGATGCTCGTGAATCTTGCTAGTTTCGATCTAAAACGATGTATCCCGTTGTTTTGAGCCGGAATACAAGTTTTCGCGCAGTTCTGAGAGAAAAAGTTTACACCTTTCTCTCGTCTACTCTTCGACGACTTGTAAAATCGATGCTCGTGAATCTTGCTAGTTTCGATCTAAAACGATGTATCCCGTTGTTTTGAGCCGGAATACAAGTTTTCGCGCAGTTCTGAGAGAAAAAGTTTACACCTTTCTCTCGTCTACTCTTCGACGACTTGTAAAATCGATGCTCGTGAATCTTGCTAGTTTCGATCTAAAACGATGTATCCCGTTGTTTTGAGCCGGAATACAAGTTTTCGCGCAGTTCTGAGAGAAAAAGTTTACACCTTTCTCTCGTCTACTCTTCGACGACTTGTAAAATCGATGCTCGTGAATCTTGCTAGTTTCGATCTAAAACGATGTATCCCGTTGTTTTGAGCCGGAATACAAGTTTTCGCGCAGTTCTGAGAGAAAAAGTTTACACCTTTCTCTCGTGTACTCTTCGACGACTTGTAAAATCGATGCTCGTGAATCTTGCTAGTTTCGATCTAAAACGATGTATCCCGTTGTTTTGAGCCGGAATACAAGTTTTCGCGCAGTTCTGAGAGAAAAAGTTTACACCTTTCTCTCGTCTACTCTTCGACGACTTGTAAAATCGATGCTCGTGAATCTTGCTAGTTTCGATCTAAAACGATGTATCCCGTTGTTTTGAGCCGGAATACAAGTTTTCGCGCAGTTCTGAGAGAAAAAGTTTACACCTTTCTCTCGTGTACTGTTCGACGACTTGTAAAATCGATGCTCGTGAATCTTGCTAGTTTCGATCTAAAACGATGTATCCCGTTGTTTTGAGCCGGAATACAAGTTTTCGCGCAGTTCTGAGAGAAAAAGTTTACACCTTTCTCTCGTCTACTCTTCGACGACTTGTAAAATCGATGCTCGTGAATCTTGCTAGTTTCGATCTAAAACAATGTATCCCGTTGTTTTGAGCCGGAATACAAGTTTTCGCGCAGTTCTGAGAGAAAAAGTTTACACCTTTCTCTCGTCTACTCTTCGACGACTTGTAAAATCGATGCTCGTGAATCTTGCTAGTTTCGATCTAAAACGATGTATCCCGTTGTTTTGAGCCGGAATACAAGTTTTCGCGCAGTTCTGAGAGAAAAAGTTTACACCTTTCTCTCGTCTACTCTTCGACGACTTGTAAAATCGATGCTCGTGAATCTTGCTAGTTTCGATCTAAAACGATGTATCCCGTTGTTTTGAGCCGGAATACAAGTTTTCGCGCAGTTCTGAGAGAAAAAGTTTACACCTTTCTCTCGTCTACTCTTCGACGACTTGTAAAATCGATGCTCGTGAATCTTGCTAGTTTCGATCTAAAACGATGTATCTCGTTGTTTTGAGCCGGAATACAAGTTTTCGCGCAGTTCTGAGAGAAAAAGTTTACACCTTTCTCCCGTCTACTATTCGACGACTTGTAAAATCGATGCTCGTGAGTCTTGCTAGTTTCGACCTAAAACGATGTATCCCGTTGTTTTGAGCCGGAATACAAGTTTTCGCGCAGTTCTGAGAGAAAAAGTTTACACCTTTCTCTCGTCTACTCTTCGACGACTTGTAAAATCGATGCTCGTGAATCTTGCTAGTTTCGATCTAAAACGATGTATCCCGTTGTTTTGAGCCGGAATACAAGTTTTCGCGCAGTTCTGAGAGAAAAAGTTTACACCTTTCTCTCGTGTACTCTTCGACGACTTGTAAAATCGATGCTCGTGAATCTTGCTAGTTTCGATCTAAAACGATGTATCCCGTTGTTTTGAGCCGGAATACAAGTTTTCGCGCAGTTCTGAGAGAAAAAGTTTACACCTTTCTCTCGTCTACTCTTCGACGACTTGTAAAATCGATGCTCGTGAATCTTGCTAGTTTCGATCTAAAACGATGTATCCCGTTGTTTTGAGCCGGAATACAAGTTTTCGCGCAGTTCTGAGAGAAAAAGTTTACACCTTTCTCTCGTGTACTCTTCGACGACTTGTAAAATCGATGCTCGTGAATCTTGCTAGTTTCGATCTAAAACGATGTATCCCGTTGTTTTGAGCCGGAATACAAGTTTTCGCGCAGTTCTGAGAGAAAAAGTTTACACCTTTCTCTCGTCTACTCTTCGACGACTTGTAAAATCGATGCTCGTGAATCTTGCTAGTTTCGATCTAAAACGATGTATCCCGTTGTTTTGAGCCGGAATACAAGTTTTCGCGCAGTTCTGAGAGAAAAAGTTTACACCTTTCTCTCGTCTACTCTTCGACGACTTGTAAAATCGATGCTCGTGAATCTTGCTAGTTTCGATCTAAAACGATGTATCCCGTTGTTTTGAGCCGGAATACAAGTTTTCGCGCAGTTCTGAGAGAAAAAGTTTACACCTTTCTCTCGTCTACTCTTCGACGACTTGTAAAATCGATGCTCGTGAATCTTGCTAGTTTCGATCTAAAACGATGTATCCCGTTGTTTTGAGCCGGAATACAAGTTTTCGCGCAGTTCTGAGAGAAAAAGTTTACACCTTTCTCTCGTCTACTCTTCGACGACTTGTAAAATCGATGCTCGTGAATCTTGCTAGTTTCGATCTAAAACGATGTATCCCGTTGTTTTGAGCCGGAATACAAGTTTTCGCGCAGTTCTGAGAGAAAAAGTTTACACCTTTCTCTCGTCTACTCTTCGACGACTTGTAAAATCGATGCTCGTGAATCTTGCTAGTTTCGATCTAAAACGATGTATCCCGTTGTTTTGAGCCGGAATACA
This sequence comes from Amblyomma americanum, assembly GCA_030143305.2. Taxonomy (NCBI): domain Eukaryota; kingdom Metazoa; phylum Arthropoda; class Arachnida; order Ixodida; family Ixodidae; genus Amblyomma; species Amblyomma americanum. The sequence goes on along the minus strand of JARKHS020016212.1, from coordinate 33,541 downwards.
AGTTTTCGCGCAGTTCTGAGAGAAAAAGTTTACACCTTTCTCTCGTCTACTCTTCGACGACTTGTAAAATCGATGCTCGTGAATCTTGCTAGTTTCGATCTAAAACGATGTATCCCGTTGTTTTGAGCCGGAATACAAGTTTTCGCGCAGTTCTGAGAGAAAAAGTTTACACCTTTCTCTCGTCTACTCTTCGACGACTTGTAAAATCGATGCTCGTGAATCTTGCTAGTTTCGATCTAAAACGATGTATCCCGTTGTTTTGAGCCGGAATACAAGTTTTCGCGCAGTTCTGAGAGAAAAAGTTTACACCTTTCTCTCGTCTACTCTTCGACGACTTGTAAAATCGATGCTCGTGAATCTTGCTAGTTTCGATCTAAAACGATGTATCCCGTTGTTTTGAGCCGGAATACAAGTTTTCGCGCAGTTCTGAGAGAAAAAGTTTACACCTTTCTCTCGTGTACTGTTCGACGACTTGTAAAATCGATGCTCGTGAATCTTGCTAGTTTCGATCTAAAACGATGTATCCCGTTGTTTTGAGCCGGAATACAAGTTTTCGCGCAGTTCTGAGAGAAAAAGTTTACACCTTTCTCTCGTCTACTCTTCGACGACTTGTAAAATCGATGCTCGTGAATCTTGCTAGTTTCGATCTAAAACAATGTATCCCGTTGTTTTGAGCCGGAATACAAGTTTTCGCGCAGTTCTGAGAGAAAAAGTTTACACCTTTCTCTCGTCTACTCTTCGACGACTTGTAAAATCGATGCTCGTGAATCTTGCTAGTTTCGATCTAAAACGATGTATCCCGTTGTTTTGAGCCGGAATACAAGTTTTCGCGCAGTTCTGAGAGAAAAAGTTTACACCTTTCTCTCGTCTACTCTTCGACGACTTGTAAAATCGATGCTCGTGAATCTTGCTAGTTTCGATCTAAAACGATGTATCCCGTTGTTTTGAGCCGGAATACAAGTTTTCGCGCAGTTCTGAGAGAAAAAGTTTACACCTTTCTCTCGTCTACTCTTCGACGACTTGTAAAATCGATGCTCGTGAATCTTGCTAGTTTCGATCTAAAACGATGTATCCCGTTGTTTTGAGCCGGAATACAAGTTTTCGCGCAGTTCTGAGAGAAAAAGTTTACACCTTTCTCTCGTGTACTCTTCGACGACTTGTAAAATCGATGCTCGTGAATCTTGCTAGTTTCGATCTAAAACGATGTATCCCGTTGTTTTGAGCCGGAATACAAGTTTTCGCGCAGTTCTGAGAGAAAAAGTTTACACCTTTCTCTCGTCTACTCTTCGACGACTTGTAAAATCGATGCTCGTGAATCTTGCTAGTTTCGATCTAAAACGATGTATCCCGTTGTTTTGAGCCGGAATACAAGTTTTCGCGCAGTTCTGAGAGAAAAAGTTTACACCTTTCTCTCGTCTACTCTTCGACGACTTGTAAAATCGATGCTCGTGAATCTTGCTAGTTTCGATCTAAAACGATGTATCCCGTTGTTTTGAGCCGGAATACAAGTTTTCGCGCAGTTCTGAGAGAAAAAGTTTACACCTTTCTCTCGTCTACTCTTCGACGACTTGTAAAATCGATGCTCGTGAATCTTGCTAGTTTCGATCTAAAACGATGTATCCCGTTGTTTTGAGCCGGAATACAAGTTTTCGCGCAGTTCTGAGAGAAAAAGTTTACACCTTTCTCTCGTCTACTCTTCGACGACTTGTAAAATCGATGCTCGTGAATCTTGCTAGTTTCGATCTAAAACGATGTATCCCGTTGTTTTGAGCCGGAATACAAGTTTTCGCGCAGTTCTGAGAGAAAAAGTTTACACCTTTCTCTCGTCTACTCTTCGACGACTTGTAAAATCGATGCTCGTGAATCTTGCTAGTTTCGATCTAAAACGATGTATCCCGTTGTTTTGAGCCGGAATACAAGTTTTCGCGCAGTTCTGAGAGAAAAAGTTTACACCTTTCTCTCGTCTACTCTTCGACGACTTGTAAAATCGATGCTCGTGAATCTTGCTAGTTTCGATCTAAAACGATGTATCCCGTTGTTTTGAGCCGGAATACAAGTTTTCGCGCAGTTCTGAGAGAAAAAGTTTACACCTTTCTCTCGTCTACTCTTCGACGACTTGTAAAATCGATGCTCGTGAATCTTGCTAGTTTCGATCTAAAACGATGTATCCCGTTGTTTTGAGCCGGAATACAAGTTTTCGCGCAGTTCTGAGAGAAAAAGTTTACACCTTTCTCTCGTCTACTCTTCGACGACTTGTAAAATCGATGCTCGTGAATCTTGCTAGTTTCGATCTAAAACGATGTATCCCGTTGTTTTGAGCCGGAATACAAGTTTTCGCGCAGTTCTGAGAGAAAAAGTTTACACCTTTCTCTCGTCTACTCTTCGACGACTTGTAAAATCGATGCTCGTGAATCTTGCTAGTTTCGATCTAAAACGATGTATCCCGTTGTTTTGAGCCGGAATACAAGTTTTCGCGCAGTTCTGAGAGAAAAAGTTTACACCTTTCTCTCGTCTACTCTTCGACGACTTGTAAAATCGATGCTCGTGAATCTTGCTAGTTTCGATCTAAAACGATGTATCCCGTTGTTTTGAGCCGGAATACAAGTTTTCGCGCAGTTCTGAGAGAAAAAGTTTACACCTTTCTCTCGTCTACTCTTCGACGACTTGTAAAATCGATGCTCGTGAATCTTGCTAGTTTCGATCTAAAACGATGTATCCCGTTGTTTTGAGCCGGAATACAAGTTTTCGCGCAGTTCTGAGAGAAAAAGTTTACACCTTTCTCTCGTCTACTCTTCGACGACTTGTAAAATCGATGCTCGTGAATCTTGCTAGTTTCGATCTAAAACGATGTATCCCGTTGTTTTGAGCCGGAATACAAGTTTTCGCGCAGTTCTGAGAGAAAAAGTTTACACCTTTCTCTCGTCTACTCTTCGACGACTTGTAAAATCGATGCTCGTGAATCTTGCTAGTTTCGATCTAAAACGATGTATCCCGTTGTTTTGAGCCGGAATACAAGTTTTCGCGCAGTTCTGAGAGAAAAAGTTTACACCTTTCTCTCGTCTACTCTTCGACGACTTGTAAAATCGATGCTCGTGAATCTTGCTAGTTTCGATCTAAAACGATGTATCCCGTTGTTTTGAGCCGGAATACAAGTTTTCGCGCAGTTCTGAGAGAAAAAGTTTACACCTTTCTCTCGTCTACTCTTCGACGACTTGTAAAATCGATGCTCGTGAATCTTGCTAGTTTCGATCTAAAACGATGTATCCCGTTGTTTTGAGCCGGAATACAAGTTTTCGCGCAGTTCTGAGAGAAAAAGTTTACACCTTTCTCTCGTCTACTCTTCGACGACTTGTAAAATCGATGCTCGTGAATCTTGCTAGTTTCGATCTAAAACGATGTATCCCGTTGTTTTGAGCCGGAATACAAGTTTTCGCGCAGTTCTGAGAGAAAAAGTTTACACCTTTCTCTCGTCTACTCTTCGACGACTTGTAAAATCGATGCTCGTGAATCTTGCTAGTTTCGATCTAAAACGATGTATCCCGTTGTTTTGAGCCGGAATACAAGTTTTCGCGCAGTTCTGAGAGAAAAAGTTTACACCTTTCTCTCGTCTACTATTCGACGACTTGTAAAATCGATGCTCGTGAATCTTGCTAGTTTCGATCTAAAACGATGTATCCCGTTGTTTTGAGCCGGAATACAAGTTTTCGCGCAGTTCTGAGAGAAAAAGTTTACACCTTTCTCTCGTGTACTCTTCGACGACTTGTAAAATCGATGCTCGTGAATCTTGCTAGTTTCGATCTAAAACGATGTATCCCGTTGTTTTGAGCCGGAATACAAGTTTTCGCGCAGTTCTGAGAGAAAAAGTTTACACCTTTCTCTCGTCTACTCTTCGACGACTTGTAAAATCGATGCTCGTGAATCTTGCTAGTTTCGATCTAAAACGATGTATCCCGTTGTTTTGAGCCGGAATACAAGTTTTCGCGCAGTTCTGAGAGAAAAAGTTTACACCTTTCTCTCGTCTACTCTTCGACGACTTGTAAAATCGATGCTCGTGAATCTTGCTAGTTTCGATCTAAAACGATGTATCCCGTTGTTTTGAGCCGGAATACAAGTTTTCGCGCAGTTCTGAGAGAAAAAGTTTACACCTTTCTCTCGTCTACTCTTCGACGACTTGTAAAATCGATGCTCGTGAATCTTGCTAGTTTCGATCTAAAACGATGTATCCCGTTGTTTTGAGCCGGAATACAAGTTTTCGCGCAGTTCTGAGAGAAAAAGTTTACACCTTTCTCTCGTCTACTCTTCGACGACTTGTAAAATCGATGCTCGTGAATCTTGCTAGTTTCGATCTAAAACGATGTATCCCGTTGTTTTGAGCCGGAATACAAGTTTTCGCGCAGTTCTGAGAGAAAAAGTTTACACCTTTCTCTCGTCTACTCTTCGACGACTTGTAAAATCGATGCTCGTGAATCTTGCTAGTTTCGATCTAAAACGATGTATCCCGTTGTTTTGAGCCGGAATACAAGTTTTCGCGCAGTTCTGAGAGAAAAAGTTTACACCTTTCTCTCGTCTACTCTTCGACGACTTGTAAAATCGATGCTCGTGAATCTTGCTAGTTTCGATCTAAAACGATGTATCCCGTTGTTTTGAGCCGGAATACAAGTTTTCGCGCAGTTCTGAGAGAAAAAGTTTACACCTTTCTCTCGTCTACTCTTCGACGACTTGTAAAATCGATGCTCGTGAATCTTGCTAGTTTCGATCTAAAACGATGTATCCCGTTGTTTTGAGCCGGAATACAAGTTTTCGCGCAGTTCTGAGAGAAAAAGTTTACACCTTTCTCTCGTCTACTCTTCGACGACTTGTAAAATCGATGCTCGTGAATCTTGCTAGTTTCGATCTAAAACGATGTATCCCGTTGTTTTGAGCCGGAATACAAGTTTTCGCGCAGTTCTGAGAGAAAAAGTTTACACCTTTCTCTCGTCTACTCTTCGACGACTTGTAAAATCGATGCTCGTGAATCTTGCTAGTTTCGATCTAAAACGATGTATCCCGTTGTTTTGAGCCGGAATACAAGTTTTCGCGCAGTTCTGAGAGAAAAAGTTTACACCTTTCTCTCGTCTACTCTTCGACGACTTGTAAAATCGATGCTCGTGAATCTTGCTAGTTTCGATCTAAAACGATGTATCCCGTTGTTTTGAGCCGGAATACAAGTTTTCGCGCAGTTCTGAGAGAAAAAGTTTACACCTTTCTCTCGTGTACTGTTCGACGACTTGTAAAATCGATGCTCGTGAATCTTGCTAGTTTCGATCTAAAACGATGTATCCCGTTGTTTTGAGCCGGAATACAAGTTTTCGCGCAGTTCTGAGAGAAAAAGTTTACACCTTTCTCTCGTGTACTCTTCGACGACTTGTAAAATCGATGCTCGTGAATCTTGCTAGTTTCGATCTAAAACGATGTATCCCGTTGTTTTGAGCCGGAATACAAGTTTTCGCGCAGTTCTGAGAGAAAAAGTTTACACCTTTCTCTCGTCTACTCTTCGACGACTTGTAAAATCGATGCTCGTGAATCTTGCTAGTTTCGATCTAAAACGATGTATCCCGTTGTTTTGAGCCGGAATACAAGTTTTCGCGCAGTTCTGAGAGAAAAAGTTTACACCTTTCTCTCGTCTACTCTTCGACGACTTGTAAAATCGATGCTCGTGAATCTTGCTAGTTTCGATCTAAAACGATGTATCCCGTTGTTTTGAGCCGGAATACAAGTTTTCGCGCAGTTCTGAGAGAAAAAGTTTACACCTTTCTCTCGTCTACTCTTCGACGACTTGTAAAATCGATGCTCGTGAATCTTGCTAGTTTCGATCTAAAACGATGTATCCCGTTGTTTTGAGCCGGAATACAAGTTTTCGCGCAGTTCTGAGAGAAAAAGTTTACACCTTTCTCTCGTCTACTCTTCGACGACTTGTAAAATCGATGCTCGTGAATCTTGCTAGTTTCGATCTAAAACGATGTATCCCGTTGTTTTGAGCCGGAATACAAGTTTTCGCGCAGTTCTGAGAGAAAAAGTTTACACCTTTCTCTCGTCTACTCTTCGACGACTTGTAAAATCGATGCTCGTGAATCTTGCTAGTTTCGATCTAAAACGATGTATCCCGTTGTTTTGAGCCGGAATACAAGTTTTCGCGCAGTTCTGAGAGAAAAAGTTTACACCTTTCTCTCGTCTACTCTTCGACGACTTGTAAAATCGATGCTCGTGAATCTTGCTAGTTTCGATCTAAAACGATGTATCCCGTTGTTTTGAGCCGGAATACAAGTTTTCGCGCAGTTCTGAGAGAAAAAGTTTACACCTTTCTCTCGTCTACTGTTCGACGACTTGTAAAATCGATGCTCGTGAATCTTGCTAGTTTCGATCTAAAACGATGTATCCCGTTGTTTTGAGCCGGAATACAAGTTTTCGCGCAGTTCTGAGAGAAAAAGTTTACACCTTTCTCTCGTCTACTCTTCGACGACTTGTAAAATCGATGCTCGTGAATCTTGCTAGTTTCGATCTAAAACGATGTATCCCGTTGTTTTGAGCCGGAATACAAGTTTTCGCGCAGTTCTGAGAGAAAAAGTTTACACCTTTCTCTCGTCTACTCTTCGACGACTTGTAAAATCGATGCTCGTGAATCTTGCTAGTTTCGATCTAAAACGATGTATCCCGTTGTTTTGAGCCGGAATACAAGTTTTCGCGCAGTTCTGAGAGAAAAAGTTTACACCTTTCTCTCGTCTACTCTTCGACGACTTGTAAAATCGATGCTCGTGAATCTTGCTAGTTTCGATCTAAAACGATGTATCCCGTTGTTTTGAGCCGGAATACAAGTTTTCGCGCAGTTCTGAGAGAAAAAGTTTACACCTTTCTCTCGTCTACTCTTCGACGACTTGTAAAATCGATGCTCGTGAATCTTGCTAGTTTCGATCTAAAACGATGTATCCCGTTGTTTTGAGCCGGAATACAAGTTTTCGCGCAGTTCTGAGAGAAAAAGTTTACACCTTTCTCTCGTCTACTCTTCGACGACTTGTAAAATCGATGCTCGTGAATCTTGCTAGTTTCGATCTAAAACGATGTATCCCGTTGTTTTGAGCCGGAATACAAGTTTTCGCGCAGTTCTGAGAGAAAAAGTTTACACCTTTCTCTCGTCTACTCTTCGACGACTTGTAAAATCGATGCTCGTGAATCTTGCTAGTTTCGATCTAAAACGATGTATCCCGTTGTTTTGAGCCGGAATACAAGTTTTCGCGCAGTTCTGAGAGAAAAAGTTTACACCTTTCTCTCGTCTACTCTTCGACGACTTGTAAAATCGATGCTCGTGAATCTTGCTAGTTTCGATCTAAAACGATGTATCCCGTTGTTTTGAGCCGGAATACAAGTTTTCGCGCAGTTCTGAGAGAAAAAGTTTACACCTTTCTCTCGTCTACTCTTCGACGACTTGTAAAATCGATGCTCGTGAATCTTGCTAGTTTCGATCTAAAACGATGTATCCCGTTGTTTTGAGCCGGAATACAAGTTTTCGCGCAGTTCTGAGAGAAAAAGTTTACACCTTTCTCTCGTCTACTCTTCGACGACTTGTAAAATCGATGCTCGTGAATCTTGCTAGTTTCGATCTAAAACGATGTATCCCGTTGTTTTGAGCCGGAATACAAGTTTTCGCGCAGTTCTGAGAGAAAAAGTTTACACCTTTCTCTCGTCTACTCTTCGACGACTTGTAAAATCGATGCTCGTGAATCTTGCTAGTTTCGATCTAAAACGATGTATCCCGTTGTTTTGAGCCGGAATACAAGTTTTCGCGCAGTTCTGAGAGAAAAAGTTTACACCTTTCTCTCGTCTACTCTTCGACGACTTGTAAAATCGATGCTCGTGAATCTTGCTAGTTTCGATCTAAAACGATGTATCCCGTTGTTTTGAGCCGGAATACAAGTTTTCGCGCAGTTCTGAGAGAAAAAGTTTACACCTTTCTCTCGTCTACTCTTCGACGACTTGTAAAATCGATGCTCGTGAATCTTGCTAGTTTCGATCTAAAACGATGTATCCCGTTGTTTTGAGCCGGAATACAAGTTTTCGCGCAGTTCTGAGAGAAAAAGTTTACACCTTTCTCTCGTCTACTCTTCGACGACTTGTAAAATCGATGCTCGTGAATCTTGCTAGTTTCGATCTAAAACGATGTATCCCGTTGTTTTGAGCCGGAATACAAGTTTTCGCGCAGTTCTGAGAGAAAAAGTTTACACCTTTCTCTCGTCTACTCTTCGACGACTTGTAAAATCGATGCTCGTGAATCTTGCTAGTTTCGATCTAAAACGATGTATCCCGTTGTTTTGAGCCGGAATACAAGTTTTCGCGCAGTTCTGAGAGAAAAAGTTTACACCTTTCTCTCGTGTACTGTTCGACGACTTGTAAAATCGATGCTCGTGAATCTTGCTAGTTTCGATCTAAAACGATGTATCCCGTTGTTTTCAGCCAGAATACAAGTTTTCGTGCAGTTCTGAGAGAAAAAGTTTACACCTTTCTCTCGTCTACTCTTCGACAACTTGTAAAATCGATGCTCGTGAATCTTGCTAGTTTCGATCTAAAACAATGTATCCCGTTGTTTTGAGCCGGAATACAAGTTTTCGCGCAGTTCTGAGAGAAAAAGTTTACACCTTTCTCCCGTCTACTCTTCGACGACTTGTAAAATCGATGCTCGTGAATCTTGCTAGTTTCGATCTAAAACGATGTATCCCGTTGTTTTGAGCCGGAATACAAGTTTTCGCGCAGTTCTGAGAGAAAAAGTTTACACCTTTCTCTCGTCTACTCTTCGACGACTTGTAAAATCGATGCTCGTGAATCTTGCTAGTTTCGATCTAAAACGATGTATCCCGTTGTTTTGAGCCGGAATACAAGTTTTCGCGCAGTTCTGAGAGAAAAAGTTTACACCTTTCTCTCGTCTACTCTTCGACGACTTGTAAAATCGATGCTCGTGAATCTTGCTAGTTTCGATCTAAAACGATGTATCCCGTTGTTTTGAGCCGGAATACAAGTTTTCGCGCAGTTCTGAGAGAAAAAGTTTACACCTTTCTCTCGTCTACTCTTCGACGACTTGTAAAATCGATGCTCGTGAATCTTGCTAGTTTCGATCTAAAACGATGTATCCCGTTGTTTTGAGCCGGAATACAAGTTTTCGCGCAGTTCTGAGAGAAAAAGTTTACACCTTTCTCTCGTCTACTCTTCGACGACTTGTAAAATCGATGCTCGTGAATCTTGCTAGTTTCGATCTAAAACGATGTATCCCGTTGTTTTGAGCCGGAATACAAGTTTTCGCGCAGTTCTGAGAGAAAAAGTTTACACCTTTCTCTCGTCTACTCTTCGACGACTTGTAAAATCGATGCTCGTGAATCTTGCTAGTTTCGATCTAAAACGATGTATCCCGTTGTTTTGAGCCGGAATACAAGTTTTCGCGCAGTTCTGAGAGAAAAAGTTTACACCTTTCTCTCGTGTACTCTTCGACGACTTGTAAAATCGATGCTCGTGAATCTTGCTAGTTTCGATCTAAAACGATGTATCCCGTTGTTTTGAGCCGGAATACAAGTTTTCGCGCAGTTCTGAGAGAAAAAGTTTACACCTTTCTCTCGTCTACTCTTCGACGACTTGTAAAATCGATGCTCGTGAATCTTGCTAGTTTCGATCTAAAACGATGTATCCCGTTGTTTTGAGCCGGAATACAAGTTTTCGCGCAGTTCTGAGAGAAAAAGTTTACACCTTTCTCTCGTCTACTCTTCGACGACTTGTAAAATCGATGCTCGTGAATCTTGCTAGTTTCGATCTAAAACGATGTATCCCGTTGTTTTGAGCCGGAATACAAGTTTTCGCGCAGTTCTGAGAGAAAAAGTTTACACCTTTCTCTCGTCTACTCTTCGACGACTTGTAAAATCGATGCTCGTGAATCTTGCTAGTTTCGATCTAAAACGATGTATCCCGTTGTTTTGAGCCGGAATACAAGTTTTCGCGCAGTTCTGAGAGAAAAAGTTTACACCTTTCTCTCGTCTACTCTTCGACGACTTGTAAAATCGATGCTCGTGAATCTTGCTAGTTTCGATCTAAAACGATGTATCCCGTTGTTTTGAGCCGGAATACAAGTTTTCGCGCAGTTCTGAGAGAAAAAGTTTACACCTTTCTCTCGTCTACTCTTCGACGACTTGTAAAATCGATGCTCGTGAATCTTGCTAGTTTCGATCTAAAACGATGTATCCCGTTGTTTTGAGCCGGAATACAAGTTTTCGCGCAGTTCTGAGAGAAAAAGTTTACACCTTTCTCTCGTCTACTCTTCGACGACTTGTAAAATCGATGCTCGTGAATCTTGCTAGTTTCGATCTAAAACGATGTATCCCGTTGTTTTGAGCCGGAATACAAGTTTTCGCGCAGTTCTGAGAGAAAAAGTTTACACCTTTCTCTCGTCTACTCTTCGACGACTTGTAAAATCGATGCTCGTGAATCTTGCTAGTTTCGATCTAAAACGATGTATCCCGTTGTTTTGAGCCGGAATACAAGTTTTCGCGCAGTTCTGAGAGAAAAAGTTTACACCTTTCTCTCGTCTACTCTTCGACGACTTGTAAAATCGATGCTCGTGAATCTTGCTAGTTTCGATCTAAAACGATGTATCCCGTTGTTTTGAGCCGGAATACAAGTTTTCGCGCAGTTCTGAGAGAAAAAGTTTACACCTTTCTCTCGTCTACTCTTCGACGACTTGTAAAATCGATGCTCGTGAATCTTGCTAGTTTCGATCTAAAACGATGTATCCCGTTGTTTTGAGCCGGAATACAAGTTTTCGCGCAGTTCTGAGAGAAAAAGTTTACACCTTTCTCTCGTCTACTCTTCGACGACTTGTAAAATCGATGCTCGTGAATCTTGCTAGTTTCGATCTAAAACGATGTATCCCGTTGTTTTGAGCCGGAATACAAGTTTTCGCGCAGTTCTGAGAGAAAAAGTTTACACCTTTCTCTCGTCTACTCTTCGACGACTTGTAAAATCGATGCTCGTGAATCTTGCTAGTTTCGATCTAAAACGATGTATCCCGTTGTTTTGAGCCGGAATACAAGTTTTCGCGCAGTTCTGAGAGAAAAAGTTTACACCTTTCTCTCGTCTACTCTTCGACGACTTGTAAAATCGATGCTCGTGAATCTTGCTAGTTTCGATCTAAAACGATGTATCCCGTTGTTTTGAGCCGGAATACAAGTTTTCGCGCAGTTCTGAGAGAAAAAGTTTACACCTTTCTCTCGTCTACTCTTCGACGACTTGTAAAATCGATGCTCGTGAATCTTGCTAGTTTCGATCTAAAACGATGTATCCCGTTGTTTTGAGCCGGAATACAAGTTTTCGCGCAGTTCTGAGAGAAAAAGTTTACACCTTTCTCTCGTCTACTCTTCGACGACTTGTAAAATCGATGCTCGTGAATCTTGCTAGTTTCGATCTAAAACGATGTATCCCGTTGTTTTGAGCCGGAATACAAGTTTTCGCGCAGTTCTGAGAGAAAAAGTTTACACCTTTCTCTCGTCTACTCTTCGACGACTTGTAAAATCGATGCTCGTGAATCTTGCTAGTTTCGATCTAAAACGATGTATCCCGTTGTTTTGAGCCGGAATACAAGTTTTCGCGCAGTTCTGAGAGAAAAAGTTTACACCTTTCTCTCGTCTACTCTTCGACGACTTGTAAAATCGATGCTCGTGAATCTTGCTAGTTTCGATCTAAAACGATGTATCCCGTTGTTTTGAGCCGGAATACAAGTTTTCGCGCAGTTCTGAGAGAAAAAGTTTACACCTTTCTCTCGTCTACTCTTCGACGACTTGTAAAATCGATGCTCGTGAATCTTGCTAGTTTCGATCTAAAACGATGTATCCCGTTGTTTTGAGCCGGAATACAAGTTTTCGCGCAGTTCTGAGAGAAAAAGTTTACACCTTTCTCTCGTGTACTCTTCGACGACTTGTAAAATCGATGCTCGTGAATCTTGCTAGTTTCGATCTAAAACGATGTATCCCGTTGTTTTGAGCCGGAATACAAGTTTTCGCGCAGTTCTGAGAGAAAAAGTTTACACCTTTCTCTCGTGTACTCTTCGACGACTTGTAAAATCGATGCTCGTGAATCTTGCTAGTTTCGATCTAAAACGATGTATCCCGTTGTTTTGAGCCGGAATACAAGTTTTCGCGCAGTTCTGAGAGAAAAAGTTTACACCTTTCTCTCGTCTACTCTTCGACGACTTGTAAAATCGATGCTCGTGAATCTTGCTAGTTTCGATCTAAAACAATGTATCCCGTTGTTTTGAGCCGGAATACAAGTTTTCGCGCAGTTCTGAGAGAAAAAGTTTACACCTTTCTCTCGTCTACTCTTCGACGACTTGTAAAATCGATGCTCGTGAATCTTGCTAGTTTCGATCTAAAACGATGTATCCCGTTGTTTTGAGCCGGAATACAAGTTTTCGCGCAGTTCTGAGAGAAAAAGTTTACACCTTTCTCTCGTCTACTCTTCGACGACTTGTAAAATCGATGCTCGTGAATCTTGCTAGTTTCGATCTAAAACGATGTATCCCGTTGTTTTTAGCCGGAATACAAGTTTTCGCGCAGTTCTGAGAGAAAAAGTTTACACCTTTCTCTCGTCTACTCTTCGAAGACTTGTAAAATCGATGCTCGTGAATCTTGCTAGTTTCGATCTAAAACGATGTATCTCGTTGTTTTGAGCCGGAATACAAGTTTTCGCGCAGTTCTGAGAGAAAAAGTTTACACCTTTCTCCCGTCTACTATTCGACGACTTGTAAAATCGATGCTCGTGAGTCTTGCTAGTTTCGACCTAAAACGATGTATCCCGTTGTTTTGAGCCGGAATACAAGTTTTCGCGCAGTTCTGAGAGAAAAAGTTTACACCTTTCTCTCGTCTACTCTTCGACGACTTGTAAAATCGATGCTCGTGAATCTTGCTAGTTTCGATCTAAAACGATGTATCCCGTTGTTTTGAGCCGGAATACAAGTTTTCGCGCAGTTCTGAGAGAAAAAGTTTACACCTTTCTCTCGTGTACTGTTCGACGACTTGTAAAATCGATGCTCGTGAATCTTGCTAGTTTCGATCTAAAACGATGTATCCCGTTGTTTTGAGCCGGAATACAAGTTTTCGCGCAGTTCTGAGAGAAAAAGTTTACACCTTTCTCTCGTGTACTCTTCGACGACTTGTAAAATCGATGCTCGTGAATCTTGCTAGTTTCGATCTAAAACGATGTATCCCGTTGTTTTGAGCCGGAATACAAGTTTTCGCGCAGTTCTGAGAGAAAAAGTTTACACCTTTCTCTCGTCTACTCTTCGACGACTTGTAAAATCGATGCTCGTGAATCTTGCTAGTTTCGATCTAAAACAATGTATCCCGTTGTTTTGAGCCGGAATACAAGTTTTCGCGCAGTTCTGAGAGAAAAAGTTTACACCTTTCTCTCGTCTACTCTTCGACGACTTGTAAAATCGATGCTCGTGAATCTTGCTAGTTTCGATCTAAAACGATGTATCCCGTTGTTTTGAGCCGGAATACAAGTTTTCGCGCAGTTCTGAGAGAAAAAGTTTACACCTTTCTCTCGTCTACTCTTCGACGACTTGTAAAATCGATGCTCGTGAATCTTGCTAGTTTCGATCTAAAACGATGTATCCCGTTGTTTTGAGCCGGAATACAAGTTTTCGCGCAGTTCTGAGAGAAAAAGTTTACACCTTTCTCTCGTCTACTCTTCGACGACTTGTAAAATCGATGCTCGTGAATCTTGCTAGTTTCGATCTAAAACGATGTATCCCGTTGTTTTGAGCCGGAATACAAGTTTTCGCGCAGTTCTGAGAGAAAAAGTTTACACCTTTCTCTCGTCTACTCTTCGACGACTTGTAAAATCGATGCTCGTGAATCTTGCTAGTTTCGATCTAAAACGATGTATCCCGTTGTTTTGAGCCGGAATACAAGTTTTCGCGCAGTTCTGAGAGAAAAAGTTTACACCTTTCTCTCGTCTACTCTTCGACGACTTGTAAAATCGATGCTCGTGAATCTTGCTAGTTTCGATCTAAAACGATGTATCCCGTTGTTTTGAGCCGGAATACAAGTTTTCGCGCAGTTCTGAGAGAAAAAGTTTACACCTTTCTCTCGTCTACTCTTCGACGACTTGTAAAATCGATGCTCGTGAATCTTGCTAGTTTCGATCTAAAACGATGTATCCCGTTGTTTTGAGCCGGAATACAAGTTTTCGCGCAGTTCTGAGAGAAAAAGTTTACACCTTTCTCTCGTCTACTCTTCGACGACTTGTAAAATCGATGCTCGTGAATCTTGCTAGTTTCGATCTAAAACGATGTATCCCGTTGTTTTGAGCCGGAATACAAGTTTTCGCGCAGTTCTGAGAGAAAAAGTTTACACCTTTCTCTCGTCTACTCTTCGACGACTTGTAAAATCGATGCTCGTGAATCTTGCTAGTTTCGATCTAAAACGATGTATCCCGTTGTTTTGAGCCGGAATACAAGTTTTCGCGCAGTTCTGAGAGAAAAAGTTTACACCTTTCTCTCGTCTACTCTTCGACGACTTGTAAAATCGATGCTCGTGAATCTTGCTAGTTTCGATCTAAAACGATGTATCCCGTTGTTTTGAGCCGGAATACAAGTTTTCGCGCAGTTCTGAGAGAAAAAGTTTACACCTTTCTCTCGTCTACTCTTCGACGACTTGTAAAATCGATGCTCGTGAATCTTGCTAGTTTCGATCTAAAACGATGTATCCCGTTGTTTTGAGCCGGAATACAAGTTTTCGCGCAGTTCTGAGAGAAAAAGTTTACACCTTTCTCTCGTCTACTCTTCGACGACTTGTAAAATCGATGCTCGTGAATCTTGCTAGTTTCGATCTAAAACGATGTATCCCGTTGTTTTGAGCCGGAATACAAGTTTTCGCGCAGTTCTGAGAGAAAAAGTTTACACCTTTCTCTCGTCTACTCTTCGACGACTTGTAAAATCGATGCTCGTGAATCTTGCTAGTTTCGATCTAAAACGATGTATCCCGTTGTTTTGAGCCGGAATACAAGTTTTCGCGCAGTTCTGAGAGAAAAAGTTTACACCTTTCTCTCGTCTACTCTTCGACGACTTGTAAAATCGATGCTCGTGAATCTTGCTAGTTTCGATCTAAAACGATGTATCCCGTTGTTTTGAGCCGGAATACAAGTTTTCGCGCAGTTCTGAGAGAAAAAGTTTACACCTTTCTCTCGTCTACTCTTCGACGACTTGTAAAATCGATGC
Organism: Amblyomma americanum; assembly: GCA_030143305.2. Classification (NCBI taxonomy): domain Eukaryota; kingdom Metazoa; phylum Arthropoda; class Arachnida; order Ixodida; family Ixodidae; genus Amblyomma; species Amblyomma americanum. The sequence goes on along the minus strand of JARKHS020016212.1, from coordinate 18,258 downwards.
TCGTGAATCTTGCTAGTTTCGATCTAAAACGATGTATCCCGTTGTTTTGAGCCGGAATACAAGTTTTCGCGCAGTTCTGAGAGAAAAAGTTTACACCTTTCTCTCGTCTACTCTTCGACGACTTGTAAAATCGATGCTCGTGAATCTTGCTAGTTTCGATCTAAAACGATGTATCCCGTTGTTTTGAGCCGGAATACAAGTTTTCGCGCAGTTCTGAGAGAAAAAGTTTACACCTTTCTCTCGTCTACTCTTCGACGACTTGTAAAATCGATGCTCGTGAATCTTGCTAGTTTCGATCTAAAACGATGTATCCCGTTGTTTTGAGCCGGAATACAAGTTTTCGCGCAGTTCTGAGAGAAAAAGTTTACACCTTTCTCTCGTCTACTCTTCGACGACTTGTAAAATCGATGCTCGTGAATCTTGCTAGTTTCGATCTAAAACGATGTATCCCGTTGTTTTGAGCCGGAATACAAGTTTTCGCGCAGTTCTGAGAGAAAAAGTTTACACCTTTCTCTCGTGTACTCTTCGACGACTTGTAAAATCGATGCTCGTGAATCTTGCTAGTTTCGATCTAAAACGATGTATCCCGTTGTTTTGAGCCGGAATACAAGTTTTCGCGCAGTTCTGAGAGAAAAAGTTTACACCTTTCTCTCGTCTACTCTTCGACGACTTGTAAAATCGATGCTCGTGAATCTTGCTAGTTTCGATCTAAAACGATGTATCCCGTTGTTTTGAGCCGGAATACAAGTTTTCGCGCAGTTCTGAGAGAAAAAGTTTACACCTTTCTCTCGTCTACTCTTCGACGACTTGTAAAATCGATGCTCGTGAATCTTGCTAGTTTCGATCTAAAACGATGTATCCCGTTGTTTTGAGCCGGAATACAAGTTTTCGCGCAGTTCTGAGAGAAAAAGTTTACACCTTTCTCTCGTCTACTCTTCGACGACTTGTAAAATCGATGCTCGTGAATCTTGCTAGTTTCGATCTAAAACGATGTATCCCGTTGTTTTGAGCCGGAATACAAGTTTTCGCGCAGTTCTGAGAGAAAAAGTTTACACCTTTCTCTCGTCTACTCTTCGACGACTTGTAAAATCGATGCTCGTGAATCTTGCTAGTTTCGATCTAAAACGATGTATCCCGTTGTTTTGAGCCGGAATACAAGTTTTCGCGCAGTTCTGAGAGAAAAAGTTTACACCTTTCTCTCGTCTACTCTTCGACGACTTGTAAAATCGATGCTCGTGAATCTTGCTAGTTTCGATCTAAAACGATGTATCCCGTTGTTTTGAGCCGGAATACAAGTTTTCGCGCAGTTCTGAGAGAAAAAGTTTACACCTTTCTCTCGTCTACTCTTCGACGACTTGTAAAATCGATGCTCGTGAATCTTGCTAGTTTCGATCTAAAACGATGTATCCCGTTGTTTTGAGCCGGAATACAAGTTTTCGCGCAGTTCTGAGAGAAAAAGTTTACACCTTTCTCTCGTCTACTCTTCGACGACTTGTAAAATCGATGCTCGTGAATCTTGCTAGTTTCGATCTAAAACGATGTATCCCGTTGTTTTGAGCCGGAATACAAGTTTTCGCGCAGTTCTGAGAGAAAAAGTTTACACCTTTCTCTCGTCTACTCTTCGACGACTTGTAAAATCGATGCTCGTGAATCTTGCTAGTTTCGATCTAAAACGATGTATCCCGTTGTTTTGAGCCGGAATACAAGTTTTCGCGCAGTTCTGAGAGAAAAAGTTTACACCTTTCTCTCGTCTACTCTTCGACGACTTGTAAAATCGATGCTCGTGAATCTTGCTAGTTTCGATCTAAAACGATGTATCCCGTTGTTTTGAGCCGGAATACAAGTTTTCGCGCAGTTCTGAGAGAAAAAGTTTACACCTTTCTCTCGTCTACTCTTCGACGACTTGTAAAATCGATGCTCGTGAATCTTGCTAGTTTCGATCTAAAACGATGTATCCCGTTGTTTTGAGCCGGAATACAAGTTTTCGCGCAGTTCTGAGAGAAAAAGTTTACACCTTTCTCTCGTCTACTCTTCGACGACTTGTAAAATCGATGCTCGTGAATCTTGCTAGTTTCGATCTAAAACGATGTATCCCGTTGTTTTGAGCCGGAATACAAGTTTTCGCGCAGTTCTGAGAGAAAAAGTTTACACCTTTCTCTCGTCTACTCTTCGACGACTTGTAAAATCGATGCTCGTGAATCTTGCTAGTTTCGATCTAAAACGATGTATCCCGTTGTTTTGAGCCGGAATACAAGTTTTCGCGCAGTTCTGAGAGAAAAAGTTTACACCTTTCTCTCGTCTACTCTTCGACGACTTGTAAAATCGATGCTCGTGAATCTTGCTAGTTTCGATCTAAAACGATGTATCCCGTTGTTTTGAGCCGGAATACAAGTTTTCGCGCAGTTCTGAGAGAAAAAGTTTACACCTTTCTCTCGTCTACTCTTCGACGACTTGTAAAATCGATGCTCGTGAATCTTGCTAGTTTCGATCTAAAACGATGTATCCCGTTGTTTTGAGCCGGAATACAAGTTTTCGCGCAGTTCTGAGAGAAAAAGTTTACACCTTTCTCTCGTCTACTCTTCGACGACTTGTAAAATCGATGCTCGTGAATCTTGCTAGTTTCGATCTAAAACGATGTATCCCGTTGTTTTGAGCCGGAATACAAGTTTTCGCGCAGTTCTGAGAGAAAAAGTTTACACCTTTCTCTCGTCTACTCTTCGACGACTTGTAAAATCGATGCTCGTGAATCTTGCTAGTTTCGATCTAAAACGATGTATCCCGTTGTTTTGAGCCGGAATACAAGTTTTCGCGCAGTTCTGAGAGAAAAAGTTTACACCTTTCTCTCGTCTACTCTTCGACGACTTGTAAAATCGATGCTCGTGAATCTTGCTAGTTTCGATCTAAAACGATGTATCCCGTTGTTTTGAGCCGGAATACAAGTTTTCGCGCAGTTCTGAGAGAAAAAGTTTACACCTTTCTCTCGTGTACTCTTCGACGACTTGTAAAATCGATGCTCGTGAATCTTGCTAGTTTCGATCTAAAACGATGTATCCCGTTGTTTTGAGCCGGAATACAAGTTTTCGCGCAGTTCTGAGAGAAAAAGTTTACACCTTTCTCTCGTCTACTCTTCGACGACTTGTAAAATCGATGCTCGTGAATCTTGCTAGTTTCGATCTAAAACGATGTATCCCGTTGTTTTGAGCCGGAATACAAGTTTTCGCGCAGTTCTGAGAGAAAAAGTTTACACCTTTCTCTCGTCTACTCTTCGACGACTTGTAAAATCGATGCTCGTGAATCTTGCTAGTTTCGATCTAAAACGATGTATCCCGTTGTTTTGAGCCGGAATACAAGTTTTCGCGCAGTTCTGAGAGAAAAAGTTTACACCTTTCTCTCGTCTACTCTTCGACGACTTGTAAAATCGATGCTCGTGAATCTTGCTAGTTTCGATCTAAAACGATGTATCCCGTTGTTTTGAGCCGGAATACAAGTTTTCGCGCAGTTCTGAGAGAAAAAGTTTACACCTTTCTCTCGTCTACTCTTCGACGACTTGTAAAATCGATGCTCGTGAATCTTGCTAGTTTCGATCTAAAACGATGTATCCCGTTGTTTTGAGCCGGAATACAAGTTTTCGCGCAGTTCTGAGAGAAAAAGTTTACACCTTTCTCTCGTCTACTCTTCGACGACTTGTAAAATCGATGCTCGTGAATCTTGCTAGTTTCGATCTAAAACGATGTATCCCGTTGTTTTGAGCCGGAATACAAGTTTTCGCGCAGTTCTGAGAGAAAAAGTTTACACCTTTCTCTCGTCTACTCTTCGACGACTTGTAAAATCGATGCTCGTGAATCTTGCTAGTTTCGATCTAAAACGATGTATCCCGTTGTTTTGAGCCGGAATACAAGTTTTCGCGCAGTTCTGAGAGAAAAAGTTTACACCTTTCTCTCGTCTACTCTTCGACGACTTGTAAAATCGATGCTCGTGAATCTTGCTAGTTTCGATCTAAAACGATGTATCCCGTTGTTTTGAGCCGGAATACAAGTTTTCGCGCAGTTCTGAGAGAAAAAGTTTACACCTTTCTCTCGTCTACTCTTCGACGACTTGTAAAATCGATGCTCGTGAATCTTGCTAGTTTCGATCTAAAACGATGTATCCCGTTGTTTTGAGCCGGAATACAAGTTTTCGCGCAGTTCTGAGAGAAAAAGTTTACACCTTTCTCTCGTCTACTCTTCGACGACTTGTAAAATCGATGCTCGTGAATCTTGCTAGTTTCGATCTAAAACGATGTATCCCGTTGTTTTGAGCCGGAATACAAGTTTTCGCGCAGTTCTGAGAGAAAAAGTTTACACCTTTCTCTCGTGTACTCTTCGACGACTTGTAAAATCGATGCTCGTGAATCTTGCTAGTTTCGATCTAAAACGATGTATCCCGTTGTTTTGAGCCGGAATACAAGTTTTCGCGCAGTTCTGAGAGAAAAAGTTTACACCTTTCTCTCGTCTACTCTTCGACGACTTGTAAAATCGATGCTCGTGAATCTTGCTAGTTTCGATCTAAAACGATGTATCCCGTTGTTTTGAGCCGGAATACAAGTTTTCGCGCAGTTCTGAGAGAAAAAGTTTACACCTTTCTCTCGTCTACTCTTCGACGACTTGTAAAATCGATGCTCGTGAATCTTGCTAGTTTCGATCTAAAACGATGTATCCCGTTGTTTTGAGCCGGAATACAAGTTTTCGCGCAGTTCTGAGAGAAAAAGTTTACACCTTTCTCTCGTGTACTCTTCGACGACTTGTAAAATCGATGCTCGTGAATCTTGCTAGTTTCGATCTAAAACGATGTATCCCGTTGTTTTGAGCCGGAATACAAGTTTTCGCGCAGTTCTGAGAGAAAAAGTTTACACCTTTCTCTCGTGTACTCTTCGACGACTTGTAAAATCGATGCTCGTGAATCTTGCTAGTTTCGATCTAAAACGATGTATCCCGTTGTTTTGAGCCGGAATACAAGTTTTCGCGCAGTTCTGAGAGAAAAAGTTTACACCTTTCTCTCGTCTACTCTTCGACGACTTGTAAAATCGATGCTCGTGAATCTTGCTAGTTTCGATCTAAAACGATGTATCCCGTTGTTTTGAGCCGGAATACAAGTTTTCGCGCAGTTCTGAGAGAAAAAGTTTACACCTTTCTCTCGTCTACTCTTCGACGACTTGTAAAATCGATGCTCGTGAATCTTGCTAGTTTCGATCTAAAACGATGTATCCCGTTGTTTTGAGCCGGAATACAAGTTTTCGCGCAGTTCTGAGAGAAAAAGTTTACACCTTTCTCTCGTCTACTCTTCGACGACTTGTAAAATCGATGCTCGTGAATCTTGCTAGTTTCGATCTAAAACGATGTATCCCGTTGTTTTGAGCCGGAATACAAGTTTTCGCGCAGTTCTGAGAGAAAAAGTTTACACCTTTCTCTCGTCTACTCTTCGACGACTTGTAAAATCGATGCTCGTGAATCTTGCTAGTTTCGATCTAAAACGATGTATCCCGTTGTTTTGAGCCGGAATACAAGTTTTCGCGCAGTTCTGAGAGAAAAAGTTTACACCTTTCTCTCGTCTACTCTTCGACGACTTGTAAAATCGATGCTCGTGAATCTTGCTAGTTTCGATCTAAAACGATGTATCCCGTTGTTTTGAGCCGGAATACAAGTTTTCGCGCAGTTCTGAGAGAAAAAGTTTACACCTTTCTCTCGTCTACTCTTCGACGACTTGTAAAATCGATGCTCGTGAATCTTGCTAGTTTCGATCTAAAACGATGTATCCCGTTGTTTTGAGCCGGAATACAAGTTTTCGCGCAGTTCTGAGAGAAAAAGTTTACACCTTTCTCTCGTGTACTCTTCGACGACTTGTAAAATCGATGCTCGTGAATCTTGCTAGTTTCGATCTAAAACGATGTATCCCGTTGTTTTGAGCCGGAATACAAGTTTTCGCGCAGTTCTGAGAGAAAAAGTTTACACCTTTCTCTCGTCTACTCTTCGACGACTTGTAAAATCGATGCTCGTGAATCTTGCTAGTTTCGATCTAAAACGATGTATCCCGTTGTTTTGAGCCGGAATACAAGTTTTCGCGCAGTTCTGAGAGAAAAAGTTTACACCTTTCTCTCGTGTACTCTTCGACGACTTGTAAAATCGATGCTCGTGAATCTTGCTAGTTTCGATCTAAAACGATGTATCCCGTTGTTTTGAGCCGGAATACAAGTTTTCGCGCAGTTCTGAGAGAAAAAGTTTACACCTTTCTCTCGTCTACTCTTCGACGACTTGTAAAATCGATGCTCGTGAATCTTGCTAGTTTCGATCTAAAACGATGTATCCCGTTGTTTTGAGCCGGAATACAAGTTTTCGCGCAGTTCTGAGAGAAAAAGTTTACACCTTTCTCTCGTCTACTCTTCGACGACTTGTAAAATCGATGCTCGTGAATCTTGCTAGTTTCGATCTAAAACGATGTATCCCGTTGTTTTGAGCCGGAATACAAGTTTTCGCGCAGTTCTGAGAGAAAAAGTTTACACCTTTCTCTCGTCTACTCTTCGACGACTTGTAAAATCGATGCTCGTGAATCTTGCTAGTTTCGATCTAAAACGATGTATCCCGTTGTTTTGAGCCGGAATACAAGTTTTCGCGCAGTTCTGAGAGAAAAAGTTTACACCTTTCTCTCGTGTACTCTTCGACGACTTGTAAAATCGATGCTCGTGAATCTTGCTAGTTTCGATCTAAAACGATGTATCCCGTTGTTTTGAGCCGGAATACAAGTTTTCGCGCAGTTCTGAGAGAAAAAGTTTACACCTTTCTCTCGTCTACTCTTCGACGACTTGTAAAATCGATGCTCGTGAATCTTGCTAGTTTCGATCTAAAACGATGTATCCCGTTGTTTTGAGCCGGAATACAAGTTTTCGCGCAGTTCTGAGAGAAAAAGTTTACACCTTTCTCTCGTCTACTCTTCGACGACTTGTAAAATCGATGCTCGTGAATCTTGCTAGTTTCGATCTAAAACGATGTATCCCGTTGTTTTGAGCCGGAATACAAGTTTTCGCGCAGTTCTGAGAGAAAAAGTTTACACCTTTCTCTCGTCTACTCTTCGACGACTTGTAAAATCGATGCTCGTGAATCTTGCTAGTTTCGATCTAAAACGATGTATCCCGTTGTTTTGAGCCGGAATACAAGTTTTCGCGCAGTTCTGAGAGAAAAAGTTTACACCTTTCTCTCGTCTACTCTTCGACGACTTGTAAAATCGATGCTCGTGAATCTTGCTAGTTTCGATCTAAAACGATGTATCCCGTTGTTTTGAGCCGGAATACAAGTTTTCGCGCAGTTCTGAGAGAAAAAGTTTACACCTTTCTCTCGTCTACTCTTCGACGACTTGTAAAATCGATGCTCGTGAATCTTGCTAGTTTCGATCTAAAACGATGTATCCCGTTGTTTTGAGCCGGAATACAAGTTTTCGCGCAGTTCTGAGAGAAAACGTTTACACCTTTCTCTCGTCTACTCTTCGACGACTTGTAAAATCGATGCTCGTGAATCTTGCTAGTTTCGATCTAAAACGATGTATCCCGTTGTTTTGAGCCGGAATACAAGTTTTCGCGCAGTTCTGAGAGAAAAAGTTTACACCTTTCTCTCGTCTACTCTTCGACGACTTGTAAAATCGATGCTCGTGAATCTTGCTAGTTTCGATCTAAAACGATGTATCCCGTTGTTTTGAGCCGGAATACAAGTTTTCGCGCAGTTCTGAGAGAAAAAGTTTACACCTTTCTCTCGTCTACTCTTCGACGACTTGTAAAATCGATGCTCGTGAATCTTGCTAGTTTCGATCTAAAACGATGTATCCCGTTGTTTTGAGCCGGAATACAAGTTTTCGCGCAGTTCTGAGAGAAAAAGTTTACACCTTTCTCTCGTCTACTCTTCGACGACTTGTAAAATCGATGCTCGTGAATCTTGCTAGTTTCGATCTAAAACGATGTATCCCGTTGTTTTGAGCCGGAATACAAGTTTTCGCGCAGTTCTGAGAGAAAACGTTTACACATTTCTCTCGTCTACTGTTCGACGACTTGTAATATCGATGCTCGTGAATCTTGCTAGTTTCGATCTGTGCTTCCATGTCTGACTTCTGTCCTGTTTTTAGCGCTGTTCCTACACCATGCAATACCGACTAGCCCGTCAACTCGCTCTCGTATACTCGATCTAAAACAATGTAACCCGTTGTTTTAAGCCGGAATACAAGTTTTCGCGCAGTTCTGAGAGAAAAAGTTTACACCTTTCTCTCGTCTACTCTTCGACGACTTGTAAAATCGATGCTCGTGAATCTTGCTAGTTTTAATCTAAAACGATGTATCCCGTTGTTTTGAACCGGAATACAAGTTTTCACGCCGTTCTGAGAGAAAAAGTTTACACCTTTCTTTCGTTTACTATTCGACGACTTGTAAAATCGATGCTCGTGAATCTTGCTAGTTTCGACCTAAAACGATGTATCCCGTTGTTTTGAGCCGGAATACAAGTTTTCGCGCAGTTCTGAGAGAAAACGTTTACACCTTTCTCTCGTGTACTCTTCGACGACTTGTAAAATCGATGCTCGTGAATCTTGCTAGTTTCGATCTAAAACGATGTATCCCGTTGTTTTGAGCCGGAATACAAGTTTTCGCGCAGTTCTGAGAGAAAAAGTTTACACCTTTCTCTCGTCTACTCTTCGACGACTTGTAAAATCGATGCTCGTGAATCTTGCTAGTTTCGATCTAAAACGATGTATCCCGTTGTTTTGAGCCGGAATACAAGTTTTCGCGCAGTTCTGAGAGAAAAAGTTTACACCTTTCTCTCGTCTACTCTTCGACGACTTGTAAAATCGATGCTCGTGAATCTTGCTAGTTTCGATCTAAAACGATGTATCCCGTTGTTTTGAGCCGGAATACAAGTTTTCGCGCAGTTCTGAGAGAAAAAGTTTACACCTTTCTCTCGTCTACTCTTCGACGACTTGTAAAATCGATGCTCGTGAATCTTGCTAGTTTCGATCTAAAACGATGTATCCCGTTGTTTTGAGCCGGAATACAAGTTTTCGCGCAGTTCTGAGAGAAAAAGTTTACACCTTTCTCTCGTCTACTCTTCGACGACTTGTAAAATCGATGCTCGTGAATCTTGCTAGTTTCGATCTAAAACGATGTATCCCGTTGTTTTGAGCCGGAATACAAGTTTTCGCGCAGTTCTGAGAGAAAAAGTTTACACCTTTCTCTCGTCTACTCTTCGACGACTTGTAAAATCGATGCTCGTGAATCTTGCTAGTTTCGATCTAAAACGATGTATCCCGTTGTTTTGAGCCGGAATACAAGTTTTCGCGCAGTTCTGAGAGAAAAAGTTTACACCTTTCTCTCGTCTACTCTTCGACGACTTGTAAAATCGATGCTCGTGAATCTTGCTAGTTTCGATCTAAAACGATGTATCCCGTTGTTTTGAGCCGGAATACAAGTTTTCGCGCAGTTCTGAGAGAAAAAGTTTACACCTTTCTCTCGTGTACTCTTCGACGACTTGTAAAATCGATGCTCGTGAATCTTGCTAGTTTCGATCTAAAACGATGTATCCCGTTGTTTTGAGCCGGAATACAAGTTTTCGCGCAGTTCTGAGAGAAAAAGTTTACACCTTTCTCTCGTCTACTCTTCGACGACTTGTAAAATCGATGCTCGTGAATCTTGCTAGTTTCGATCTAAAACGATGTATCCCGTTGTTTTGAGCCGGAATACAAGTTTTCGCGCAGTTCTGAGAGAAAAAGTTTACACCTTTCTCTCGTCTACTCTTCGACGACTTGTAAAATCGATGCTCGTGAATCTTGCTAGTTTCGATCTAAAACGATGTATCCCGTTGTTTTGAGCCGGAATACAAGTTTTCGCGCAGTTCTGAGAGAAAAAGTTTACACCTTTCTCTCGTCTACTCTTCGACGACTTGTAAAATCGATGCTCGTGAATCTTGCTAGTTTCGATCTAAAACGATGTATCCCGTTGTTTTGAGCCGGAATACAAGTTTTCGCGCAGTTCTGAGAGAAAAAGTTTACACCTTTCTCTCGTCTACTCTTCGACGACTTGTAAAATCGATGCTCGTGAATCTTGCTAGTTTCGATCTAAAACGATGTATCCCGTTGTTTTGAGCCGGAATACAAGTTTTCGCGCAGTTCTGAGAGAAAAAGTTTACACCTTTCTCTCGTCTACTCTTCGACGACTTGTAAAATCGATGCTCGTGAATCTTGCTAGTTTCGATCTAAAACGATGTATCCCGTTGTTTTGAGCCGGAATACAAGTTTTCGCGCAGTTCTGAGAGAAAAAGTTTACACCTTTCTCTCGTCTACTCTTCGACGACTTGTAAAATCGATGCTCGTGAATCTTGCTAGTTTCGATCTAAAACGATGTATCCCGTTGTTTTGAGCCGGAATACAAGTTTTCGCGCAGTTCTGAGAGAAAAAGTTTACACCTTTCTCTCGTCTACTCTTCGACGACTTGTAAAATCGATGCTCGTGAATCTTGCTAGTTTCGATCTAAAACGATGTATCCCGTTGTTTTGAGCCGGAATACAAGTTTTCGCGCAGTTCTGAGAGAAAAAGTTTACACCTTTCTCTCGTCTACTCTTCGACGACTTGTAAAATCGATGCTCGTGAATCTTGCTAGTTTCGATCTAAAACGATGTATCCCGTTGTTTTGAGCCGGAATACAAGTTTTCGCGCAGTTCTGAGAGAAAAAGTTTACACCTTTCTCTCGTCTACTCTTCGACGACTTGTAAAATCGATGCTCGTGAATCTTGCTAGTTTCGATCTAAAACGATGTATCCCGTTGTTTTGAGCCGGAATACAAGTTTTCGCGCAGTTCTGAGAGAAAAAGTTTACACCTTTCTCTCGTCTACTCTTCGACGACTTGTAAAATCGATGCTCGTGAATCTTGCTAGTTTCGATCTAAAACGATGTATCCCGTTGTTTTGAGCCGGAATACAAGTTTTCGCGCAGTTCTGAGAGAAAAAGTTTACACCTTTCTCTCGTCTACTCTTCGACGACTTGTAAAATCGATGCTCGTGAATCTTGCTAGTTTCGATCTAAAACGATGTATCCCGTTGTTTTGAGCCGGAATACAAGTTTTCGCGCAGTTCTGAGAGAAAAAGTTTACACCTTTCTCTCGTCTACTCTTCGACGACTTGTAAAATCGATGCTCGTGAATCTTGCTAGTTTCGATCTAAAACGATGTATCCCGTTGTTTTGAGCCGGAATACAAGTTTTCGCGCAGTTCTGAGAGAAAAAGTTTACACCTTTCTCTCGTCTACTCTTCGACGACTTGTAAAATCGATGCTCGTGAATCTTGCTAGTTTCGATCTAAAACGATGTATCCCGTTGTTTTGAGCCGGAATACAAGTTTTCGCGCAGTTCTGAGAGAAAAAGTTTACACCTTTCTCTCGTGTACTCTTCGACGACTTGTAAAATCGATGCTCGTGAATCTTGCTAGTTTCGATCTAAAACGATGTATCCCGTTGTTTTGAGCCGGAATACAAGTTTTCGCGCAGTTCTGAGAGAAAAAGTTTACACCTTTCTCTCGTCTACTCTTCGACGACTTGTAAAATCGATGCTCGTGAATCTTGCTAGTTTCGATCTAAAACGATGTATCCCGTTGTTTTGAGCCGGAATACAAGTTTTCGCGCAGTTCTGAGAGAAAAAGTTTACACCTTTCTCTCGTCTACTCTTCGACGACTTGTAAAATCGATGCTCGTGAATCTTGCTAGTTTCGATCTAAAACGATGTATCCCGTTGTTTTGAGCCGGAATACAAGTTTTCGCGCAGTTCTGAGAGAAAAAGTTTACACCTTTCTCTCGTCTACTCTTCGACGACTTGTAAAATCGATGCTCGTGAATCTTGCTAGTTTCGATCTAAAACGATGTATCCCGTTGTTTTGAGCCGGAATACAAGTTTTCGCGCAGTTCTGAGAGAAAACGTTTACACCTTTCTCTCGTCTACTCTTCGACGACTTGTAAAATCGATGCTCGTGAATCTTGCTAGTTTCGATCTAAAACGATGTATCCCGTTGTTTTGAGCCGGAATACAAGTTTTCGCGCAGTTCTGAGAGAAAAAGTTTACACCTTTCTCTCGTCTACTCTTCGACGACTTGTAAAATCGATGCTCGTGAATCTTGCTAGTTTCGATCTAAAACGATGTATCCCGTTGTTTTGAGCCGGAATACAAGTTTTCGCGCAGTTCTGAGAGAAAAAGTTTACACCTTTCTCTCGTCTACTCTTCGACGACTTGTAAAATCGATGCTCGTGAATCTTGCTAGTTTCGATCTAAAACGATGTATCCCGTTGTTTTGAGCCGGAATACAAGTTTTCGCGCAGTTCTGAGAGAAAAAGTTTACACCTTTCTCTCGTCTACTCTTCGACGACTTGTAAAATCGATGCTCGTGAATCTTGCTAGTTTCGATCTAAAACGATGTATCCCGTTGTTTTGAGCCGGAATACAAGTTTTCGCGCAGTTCTGAGAGAAAAAGTTTACACCTTTCTCTCGTCTACTGTTCGACGACTTGTAAAATCGATGCTCGTGAATCTTGCTAGTTTCGATCTGTGCTTCCATGTCTGACTTCTGTCCTGTTTTTAGCGCTGTTCCTACACCATGCAATACCGACTAGCCCGTCAACTCGCTCTCGTATACTCGATCTAAAACAATGTAACCCGTTGTTTTAAGCCGGAATACAAGTTTTCGCGCAGTTCTGAGAGAAAAAGTTTACACCTTTCTCTCGTCTACTCTTCGACGACTTGTAAAATCGATGCTCGTGAATCTTGCTAGTTTTAATCTAAAACGATGTATCCCGTTGTTTTGAGCCGGAATACAAGTTTTCGCGCCGTTCTGAGAGAAAAAGTTTACACCTTTCTCTCGTTTACTATTCGACGACTTGTAAAATCGATGCTCGTGAATCTTGCTAGTTTCGATCTAAAACGATGTATCCCGTTGTTTTGAGCCGGAATACAAGTTTTCGCGCAGTTCTGAGAGAAAAAGTTTACACCTTTCTCTCGTGTACTCTTCGACGACTTGTAAAATCGATGCTCGTGAATCTTGCTAGTTTCGATCTAAAACGATGTATCCCGTTGTTTTGAGCCGGAATACAAGTTTTCGCGCAGTTCTGAGAGAAAAAGTTTACACCTTTCTCTCGTCTACTCTTCGACGACTTGTAAAATCGATGCTCGTGAATCTTGCTAGTTTCGATCTAAAACGATGTATCCCGTTGTTTTGAGCCGGAATACAAGTTTTCGCGCAGTTCTGAGAGAAAAAGTTTACACCTTTCTCTCGTCTACTCTTCGACGACTTGTAAAATCGATGCTCGTGAATCTTGCTAGTTTCGATCTAAAACGATGTATCCCGTTGTTTTGAGCCGGAATACAAGTTTTCGCGCAGTTCTGAGAGAAAAAGTTTACACCTTTCTCTCGTGCTACTCTTCGACGACTTGTAAAATCGATGCTCGTGAATCTTGCTAGTTTCGATCTAAAACGATGTATCCCGTTGTTTTGAGCCGGAATACAAGTTTTCGCGCAGTTCTGAGAGAAAAAGTTTACACCTTTCTCTCGTCTACTCTTCGACGACTTGTAAAATCGATGCTCGTGAATCTTGCTAGTTTCGATCTAAAACGATGTATCCCGTTGTTTTGAGCCGGAATACAAGTTTTCGCGCAGTTCTGAGAGAAAAAGTTTACACCTTTCTCTCGTCTACTCTTCGACGACTTGTAAAATCGATGCTCGTGAATCTTGCTAGTTTCGATCTAAAACGATGTATCCCGTTGTTTTGAGCCGGAATACAAGTTTTCGCGCAGTTCTGAGAGAAAAAGTTTACACCTTTCTCTCGTCTACTCTTCGACGACTTGTAAAATCGATGCTCGTGAATCTTGCTAGTTTCGATCTAAAACGATGTATCCCGTTGTTTTGAGCCGGAATACAAGTTTTCGCGCAGTTCTGAGAGAAAAAGTTTACACCTTTCTCTCGTCTACTCTTCGACGACTTGTAAAATCGATGCTCGTGAATCTTGCTAGTTTCGATCTAAAACGATGTATCCCGTTGTTTTGAGCCGGAATACAAGTTTTCGCGCAGTTCTGAGAGAAAAAGTTTACACCTTTCTCTCGTCTACTCTTCGACGACTTGTAAAATCGATGCTCGTGAATCTTGCTAGTTTCGATCTAAAACGATGTATCCCGTTGTTTTGAGCCGGAATACAAGTTTTCGCGCAGTTCTGAGAGAAAAAGTTTACACCTTTCTCTCGTCTACTCTTCGACGACTTGTAAAATCGATGCTCGTGAATCTTGCTAGTTTCGATCTAAAACGATGTATCCCGTTGTTTTGAGCCGGAATACAAGTTTTCGCGCAGTTCTGAGAGAAAAAGTTTACACCTTTCTCTCGTGTACTCTTCGACGACTTGTAAAATCGATGCTCGTGAATCTTGCTAGTTTCGATCTAAAACGATGTATCCCGTTGTTTTGAGCCGGAATACAAGTTTTCGCGCAGTTCTGAGAGAAAAAGTTTACACCTTTCTCTCGTCTACTCTTCGACGACTTGTAAAATCGATGCTCGTGAATCTTGCTAGTTTCGATCTAAAACGATGTATCCCGTTGTTTTGAGCCGGAATACAAGTTTTCGCGCAGTTCTGAGAGAAAAAGTTTACACCTTTCTCTCGTCTACTCTTCGACGACTTGTAAAATCGATGCTCGTGAATCTTGCTAGTTTCGATCTAAAACGATGTATCCCGTTGTTTTGAGCCGGAATACAAGTTTTCGCGCAGTTCTGAGAGAAAAAGTTTACACATTTCTCTCGTCTACTGTTCGACGACTTGTAATATCGATGCTCGTGAATCTTGCTAGTTTCGATCTGTGCTTCCATGTCTGACTTCTGTCCTGTTTTTAGCGCTGTTCCTACACCATGCAATACCGACTAGCCCGTCAACTCGCTCTCGTATACTCGATCTAAAACAATGTAACCCGTTGTTTTAAGCCGGAATACAAGTTTTCGCGCAGTTCTGAGAGAAAAAGTTTACACCTTTCTCTCGTCTACTCTTCGACGACTTGTAAAATCGATGCTCGTGAATCTTGCTAGTTTTAATCTAAAACGATGTATCCCGTTGTTTTGAACCGGAATACAAGTTTTCACGCCGTTCTGAGAGAAAAAGTTTACACCTTTCTTTCGTTTACTATTCGACGACTTGTAAAATCGATGCTCGTGAATCTTGCTAGTTTCGATCTAAAACGATGTATCCCGTTGTTTTGAGCCGGAATACAAGTTTTCGCGCAGTTCTGAGAGAAAACGTTTACACCTTTCTCTCGTGTACTCTTCGACGACTTGTAAAATCGATGCTCGTGAATCTTGCTAGTTTCGATCTAAAACGATGTATCCCGTTGTTTTGAGCCGGAATACAAGTTTTCGCGCAGTTCTGAGAGAAAAAGTTTACACCTTTCTCTCGTCTACTCTTCGACGACTTGTAAAATCGATGCTCGTGAATCTTGCTAGTTTCGATCTAAAACGATGTATCCCGTTGTTTTGAGCCGGAATACAAGTTTTCGCGCAGTTCTGAGAGAAAAAGTTTACACCTTTCTCTCGTCTACTCTTCGACGACTTGTAAAATCGATGCTCGTGAATCTTGCTAGTTTCGATCTAAAACGATGTATCCCGTTGTTTTGAGCCGGAATACAAGTTTTCGCGCAGTTCTGAGAGAAAAAGTTTACACCTTTCTCTCGTCTACTCTTCGACGACTTGTAAAATCGATGCTCGTGAATCTTGCTAGTTTCGATCTAAAACGATGTATCCCGTTGTTTTGAGCCGGAATACAAGTTTTCGCGCAGTTCTGAGAGAAAAAGTTTACACCTTTCTCTCGTGTACTCTTCGACGACTTGTAAAATCGATGCTCGTGAATCTTGCTAGTTTCGATCTAAAACGATGTATCCCGTTGTTTTGAGCCGGAATACAAGTTTTCGCGCAGTTCTGAGAGAAAAAGTTTACACCTTTCTCTCGTCTACTCTTCGACGACTTGTAAAATCGATGCTCGTGAATCTTGCTAGTTTCGATCTAAAACGATGTATCCCGTTGTTTTGAGCCGGAATACAAGTTTTCGCGCAGTTCTGAGAGAAAAAGTTTACACCTTTCTCTCGTCTACTCTTCGACGACTTGTAAAATCGATGCTCGTGAATCTTGCTAGTTTCGATCTAAAACGATGTATCCCGTTGTTTTGAGCCGGAATACAAGTTTTCGCGCAGTTCTGAGAGAAAAAGTTTACACCTTTCTCTCGTGTACTCTTCGACGACTTGTAAAATCGATGCTCGTGAATCTTGCTAGTTTCGATCTAAAACGATGTATCCCGTTGTTTTGAGCCGGAATACAAGTTTTCGCGCAGTTCTGAGAGAAAAAGTTTACACCTTTCTCTCGTCTACTCTTCGACGACTTGTAAAATCGATGCTCGTGAATCTTGCTAGTTTCGATCTAAAACGATGTATCCCGTTGTTTTGAGCCGGAATACAAGTTTTCGCGCAGTTCTGAGAGAAAAAGTTTACACCTTTCTCTCGTCTACTCTTCGACGACTTGTAAAATCGATGCTCGTGAATCTTGCTAGTTTCGATCTAAAACGATGTATCCCGTTGTTTTGAGCCGGAATACAAGTTTTCGCGCAGTTCTGAGAGAAAAAGTTTACACCTTTCTCTCGTGTACTCTTCGACGACTTGTAAAATCGATGCTCGTGAATCTTGCTAGTTTCGATCTAAAACGATGTATCCCGTTGTTTTGAGCCGGAATACAAGTTTTCGCGCAGTTCTGAGAGAAAAAGTTTACACCTTTCTCTCGTCTACTCTTCGACGACTTGTAAAATCGATGCTCGTGAATCTTGCTAGTTTCGATCTAAAACGATGTATCCCGTTGTTTTGAGCCGGAATACAAGTTTTCGCGCAGTTCTGAGAGAAAAAGTTTACACCTTTCTCTCGTGTACTCTTCGACGACTTGTAAAATCGATGCTCGTGAATCTTGCTAGTTTCGATCTAAAACGATGTATCCCGTTGTTTTGAGCCGGAATACAAGTTTTCGCGCAGTTCTGAGAGAAAAAGTTTACACCTTTCTCTCGTCTACTCTTCGAGGACTTGTAAAATCGATGCTCGTGAATCTTGCTAGTTTCGATCTAAAACGATGTATCCCGTTGTTTTGAGCCGGAATACAAGTTTTCGCGCAGTTCTGAGAGAAAAAGTTTACACCTTTCTCTCGTCTACTCTTCGACGACTTGTAAAATCGATGCTCGTGAATCTTGCTAGTTTCGACCTAAAACGATGTATCCCGTTGTTTTGAGCCGGAATACAAGTTTTCGCGCAGTTCTGAGAGAAAAAGTTTACACCTTTCTCTCGTCTACTCTTCGACGACTTGTAAAATCGATGCTCGTGAATCTTGCTAGTTTCGATCTAAAACGATGTATCCCGTTGTTTTGAGCCGGAATACAAGTTTTCGCGCAGTTCTGAGAGAAAAAGTTTACACCTTTCTCTCGTGTACTCTTCGACGACTTGTAAAATCGATGCTCGTGAATCTTGCTAGTTTCGATCTAAAACGATGTATCCCGTTGTTTTGAGCCGGAATACAAGTTTTCGCGCAGTTCTGAGAGAAAAAGTTTACACCTTTCTCTCGTCTACTCTTCGACGACTTGTAAAATCGATGCTCGTGAATCTTGCTAGTTTCGATCTAAAACGATGTATCCCGTTGTTTTGAGCCGGAATACAAGTTTTCGCGCAGTTCTGAGAGAAAAAGTTTACACCTTTCTCTCGTCTACTCTTCGACGACTTGTAAAATCGATGCTCGTGAATCTTGCTAGTTTCGATCTAAAACGATGTATCCCGTTGTTTTGAGCCGGAATACAAGTTTTCGCGCAGTTCTGAGAGAAAAAGTTTACACCTTTCTCTCGTCTACTCTTCGACGACTTGTAAAATCGATGCTCGTGAATCTTGCTAGTTTCGATCTAAAACGATGTATCCCGTTGTTTTGAGCCGGAATACAAGTTTTCGCGCAGTTCTGAGAGAAAAAGTTTACACCTTTCTCTCGTCTACTCTTCGACGACTTGTAAAATCGATGCTCGTGAATCTTGCTAGTTTCGATCTAAAACGATGTATCCCGTTGTTTTGAGCCGGAATACAAGTTTTCGCGCAGTTCTGAGAGAAAAAGTTTACACCTTTCTCTCGTCTACTCTTCGACGACTTGTAAAATCGATGCTCGTGAATCTTGCTAGTTTCGATCT
>JARKHS020016211.1:0-68563 GCA_030143305.2 Amblyomma americanum | reverse complement strand
TGAGTAGTTTCTACTCATCGTCGGAGGAGAGGGCATGACCTTGACCGCGCTGAAATGATACCCCCTCTCCTTCGCTCTCGCGCCGGCGTCTTCACATGCGAGAAGGAACCCGAAATTTCTCGAAGGTGGTCTCCGCGCTCGACTAATGGGGTCGGGCGCCCGGCGCGAGAAGGAGGAGTTTGTGCAGTTGAAGCTGCGTGCATGTGCGCGCCTGCCTTGGCGCGAAGAACCAACAGACGCGGTCTGCGCTTATAAATGAGAGGCTTCAACCGCTGTCGGTCAGCCCGAGCCGCCGTTTAAGCTTCAGAGAAACGCGCCCGCTCGACTCCAGGGGGAACACCACTCGCCCAGCCACGGACCAGCGAGGAAACGTGTGCCAGTCTGCGGATCGGCCCCGTCGTGCTCCTTAGGTCAGCGGACTGTCGCAGTGCCCGGTGGAAAAAATTTTGTTTTGTTTGATTGTCTCTCTCTGTGTTAGTGCTCTTTAGGTGCAAAAATTTTGTTGAATTGTTGTCTCTCTTTATTGTTACTTTGAATGAGTTGCATTGTATTTGTAAATCACTTTGTATGTGCTCGTACGAGTGACTGTGAAATCCTCTCTATTGTCTCTTTGCTGTGTAAACTTTGTTTTGT
Organism: Amblyomma americanum; assembly: GCA_030143305.2. Taxonomy (NCBI): domain Eukaryota; kingdom Metazoa; phylum Arthropoda; class Arachnida; order Ixodida; family Ixodidae; genus Amblyomma; species Amblyomma americanum. Next base: position 67,930 of record JARKHS020016211.1, on the reverse strand, counting down.
TTTATGAACCTTTGGCTCCGACCCATTCTCTGGCTTGCGACCGGCGATAGCTGGGCACCAAACGACCATCCCACTTGTCACTTGGTAGCTGGTCTCCGGCTGAGCTTGCCACGCTGAGTCGAGGGTATCTCCTTTGTGACCGAGATCGCTACCCCCACACGCTCTAAGGGTGCCTGGGAGCGCACGCAAAAGTGCGTGAAGTGGTGACATATTATGGCGTCCGCGACAGGACGTTTGGTGTTTTGTAAGCGCAGAGAATGGAGAATGAGTCGGAAGGAGTTTACGAAGAGGTCGTAAACTTGTGTTTAGCAGCAGAACGATATTGTGAAGTGTCGCGCTGAAGTGGTTATTAAGCTTCACCGTGTAGATGTAGTCTTTGCCTTGAGAAGTTCAGCATCCGAAAATGAAGTGGAAGGTACTAGTTGAGGCTGGCATCCAGATGGGGATGTCCGGGGCTGAACTACGGAAATGAGTGAACCAGAGAGAAAAATATTCTCGAGAAGAAGCCGAAAAGGAGAGAGAGAGAGGGTTGAAAAGGAGAGACAGAAGGCTCGAGAAGAAGCCGAAAAGGAGAGACAGAGGGTAGAAAAGGAGAGACAGAAGGCTCGAGAAGAAGCCGAAAGGGAGGGAGAGGGGCTGAGAAAGAACGAGAGAGAGAATTCGAACGCGAAAGACAACTGCTTGCCATGAAGCTTGAGCTCCAATGTGCTGCGAACCACTCAGCGGAAGTTCAGAGCACTAGAGAAGAAGGCAGCGGCCTGCGGATAGATGCCAGCAGATTACTTCCTAGGTTTGATGAAAAAAAGTACGATCTCGACGCGTTCCTCAGGCGATTCGAAGTGATCGCGGGAAGTCAGAATTAGTCAGACGGTGAATGTGCTACCGTTCTTAGCACATGTCTCAGTGGGGAAGCTCTAAGCATATTCGGGCGCCTTTCTCCGGAAGATGCAGCAAGCTACAGCAAGGTAAAGGCCGCCTTGCTTAATCGATTCCGACTCACCACCGAGTGATTCCGAGATAAATTCAGAACAGGGAAGCCCACAGATGGCGAAACGGCAACCTATTATGCGGCAAGATTAAGTCACTACTTTTATCGGTGGATAGAACTTTCAGAAATTGCACACGAATACAGTGAAGTTCGCGAGCTTCTCATCCAGGAACAATTCCTGAGTAGCTATCACCCGAGCTTGTCGCTGTACCTGAAGGAAAGAAGAGCCAAGACTCTCTCCGAAATGCTAGATCTTGCCGACCAATTTCTTGAAGCTCAAGGAGGAGCGAATCTGACTAATATTAAGAATACGAATTCGGAGAGCGCGGGGAAAACCGAGACCCGTGATGCCCGATTTAGCCCAAAGGCTCCCCCAAAGTGCTACCTGTGCAACAAGTTAGGCCATTACACATCTAATTGCCGCAACAGTGCTACAAACAGTAGCCCCACAGGTTGTTTTAAGTGCGGCTAGAGGGGGCACAGAGCCGCGGTTTGTACGAACCCAAGCAACGCCTCCTCTAAGAGGAGGCGTTGACTCAAGCAAGCTCATTTCCCAGGTATCGTGTGTACAGGCCTCCTCAGGTCACCACCTGGAGGAAGATGAAAATGGCTTTGTAGAACTGAAGAACGGCAAGAAGGCACAGTCGTGAACGCCGTAGTGAACGCGCTACCGGAAGCCGGAATGAACAGAATGCCTGTCCTGAACGGGAAGGTAGGAGAAAAAACAAATACAGTGTTGCGAGACACGCGAAGTAGCGCTGTAATCATAAAACGAAGATTTGTGAGAGATAAGGATCTAACTGGAACGAAGAGCCTTTTGCGGCTAATGGACGGCTCGTTTACGAGCTTGCCGGAAGCTGAAGTACATGTGCTAACTCCGTACTGCAGCGAGAAACTAACTGCACTGTGCATGACGCGCCCCATATACGACCTCATAATGGGAGATATAAACTGGGAAAATTTTCCAAAGGGCCCAGAAAGTACTCACGAGACAAAGGAGTCCGAATCCTGCTCTTCGGAATGGTGCAGTGAACGCCAAGCGAAAAATAAGTGGAAGCGCGAGCGTGCTAGCTCAAGCAAAGGAGCAGTGAAGCAGAGAGCAAAACATGAAGAACGGAAGAGTCCCGCGGAGGAACATTCCGAGGAAGCAAAAACGTTTCCGCAGAAAGGGACGGGTACTGCAGCAGAAAGCTGTGCGAAGCCGAAAGTAAGGCCACGGAATGGTCACAAGGAAGCAGCGAAACGCGAAAGAAAGAGAGCTCAAGAGGAGAAGGTGCCGGAAACTCCGACTAAGCTCAGCTTAGGGCAGCGACAGGCAGCGACAGGGGACACGCTGACAACTCCGGCTAAGGCAATTTTGTGACTTTTTACAGTTGGCATCGGCAGCGCTTGACCTGCGCGTAGCACTGTGTGGCCTGCTGCAGTCGGCGAAGCCATATCAGAGGACCATCGATTACGAAGCGGAATGACCTTATCATAGCCGTGGTGAAGCCTGCCGGGAGCCACGCCCACCTGCAACACGGACTATAAAGAAGACACGGCACGCATCTGCGGGCATTTTGGCAGCGACAGGGGACACGCTGACAACTCCGGCTAAGGCAATTTTGTGACTTTTTACAGGTCAGTCTTCTTTTTCTTGTACCGATTGCGCGGTTCACTTTGTGTGTTCTCTGTTGCTGCCAGAAACTTGTGCTGTAAACATGGGTGATGATTTGATATGTTTGACATGTTCAACAGAAATAGACAAGGATGAATCCTACCTGAAGTGTAATGAGTGCAATTATGTCTATCACTTGGGGAAATGCACTGGTATCGCCGAAGCTCAGTTTAACAGCATGAGGGAAACGACAAAAAAGGCATGGCGATGCCAGACGTGCCGAGTAGGGCGATCACGAGGTGCATCGAAGAAAGCTAGTTCCTCAGAGGCTGCAGATGAGACTAACGAAATGTCCCACATTAGTCTAGCTCTTGTGGACATACAGGAAAAACTTGCAACCCTTCTGAGCCTGAAGAGCACCGTCGAAAACATCGAACAAGCTGTGCAATTAATGTCTGACAAGTACGACCAGATTCTCGTGGACTCAGCACGTCATGAAACAGAAATCAAGGAAATTAAGGCTAGGGTTGAAAAACTTGAACAGCAGGACACAGTGGGAGTGCAAACTATGCAAGAACAGCTAAATGACCTTGAATGGAGGAACCGTAAGCAAAACCTAGAGATTCACGGAGTCGCAGAGAGTGAACAGGAAAATCTGCTTGACAAAATCAACGCTCTCGCTGAGACAATTGATGTTCCAGAGTTAGCCAAGCATGAAGTTGTAGCCATTCACCGCCTTCCGGCAAAGCCCGGTAGGGTTCCTGGCATTATACTCCGCTTCGCCAGACAAGACACACGAGAAGAATGGTTTGAGAAGAGGCGTGCCTTAAGCACCCACTCATCGCAGGTTTACATACAAGAGAACTTGACAAAGCACTCACGGGAACTACTTTTTGAAGCGAAGAAATGGGCCAAAGAGCACGACTTCCAGTATGTGTGGCACAGAAATGCTAGGATTTTTCTACGGCGCAGAGACGGAGAGCGTGCATGGCGCATCCAGGCTTTGAACGAACTGAACAAAGTTGCAAGAAGTGGCCCTCGATAGTTCCACGTTAGTGCTTTTATTTTGTTTCCCTCAGATTCTGCCATGGATACACAATATGTTTCTCTGAATAACTTTGACACTTCTGTAGGCAAAGACTTTCACTCGTCCTTTAAAATATTTCATGCTAACATGCAATCTGCTCGAAATAAAAGCACGCCACTTGAGGTTCTTCTCAGTCAAATTAAGACCCAGTTTAATATACTCATGTTGACAGAAACATGGTATCGGCACGAAGATGAGGCACTTTGTACGGCGGAATATCAGGCATGTAATCTCAACCGAAGTTACGGCAGAGGAGGCGGTGTTTCCATGCTGATAAGGAAGGACATAAAATACGAATTGCTGACAGCTTTCACGGAATCAACAACAGATTTTGAGGTATTGTCTTTACGTTGCAACAAGATGGTTCTTGTTGTGGTATATAGACCCCCCGAAGGAAACTTGCCAGTTTTCTTCGATTTTCTTGAGTCCCTTTTCTCTTACGTTAATGACTGCGAACTTGGCCTTGTTTGCGGGGGAGATTTCAACCTAAACATGCTTGAAACAACTTCAGGTCGTATCAAAGAATTTAAGCTGTTGCTTGAAGCACAAAATATAAGAAACACCATTTACCTTGCAACACGAATTACATCCAGCACATCAACACTGCTTGACTTATTCTTAACTAATTACACAGCCAATAAAACTAAATCAGGTGTCCTTGTATGCGATCTCAGTGATCATCTTCCTATTTTTATATGTGTGAAGCCTCTAGAAAAGGGAAAAAAAGTAAATCGCGTAGTTACCTACCAGCAAATTTTACCAGCGCAATTAGACCAATTTCGGGATGAACTAAATAAGGAGGACTGGTCACACGTTCTAGAATCAGATGATCCTAATGTTTCCTTCTGCTTATTCACAGATAGGTTCAATGAGCTTTACAGAAAACATTTTCCTTTCCGAACTATTAGAGTGTCTAGGAAGATCAGGAAACCTTGGATAAACGATCACCTATGGTGTAAAATTAGAGTTAAGAATGACTTGTTCTATAGGTTTATACAGACCCGAGATATGGCTAAGCTGAAAGAATTTAAACAATATAGAAATTGTCTTAATAAAGAAATAAAGAAAGCTAAAAGTGCCTATTTTGAAAACTATTTTAATGCAATCAAGCATGACTGCAAGTCTACTTGGCGAAAACTCAATGATGTTCTTGGCCGTTCATCAATTTCGGGCTCGGTTAGCGAGCTAAAGATAAATGGCGCGACGGTATCTGGCCATGCCTTAGCGGATGCATTCAACGACCACTTTGCCAATTTACCTGTACCAGCATTACCTAATCATGATCATGCAAAGTCCCTCAATAAAGAATATCCTAGTAGTATTTTCCTGAATCCTGTTACCCCCAATGAAGTGTACTTAACAATGATGCAACTAAAAAATTCAACCAGTTGTGATGTCCATGACGTGAAAATCAAGCCCGTAAAGTATGTCCTCGATGTTATATCACCTATCCTGTCATACATTTTTAATTTGTGCATAAGCTCTGGAGTCTTTCCTAATGACATGCAAATAGCAAAAGTACGAGCTATACACAAGAAAGGTGATCATAACAATCTTAATAACTATCGCCCAGTTTCTATTCTTCCCGTGTTTTCTAAAGGGTTAGAAAAACTTATTCTAATACGCTTTGAAACGTTTTTTGAAAAAATGAATAGCATAACTGATTCCCAGTACGGTTTTCGGAAATTTCGATCTACCCAACTTGCCTTGCTTGACCAGAAAGAATACATTTTAACCAATATAGATAGTAAAAGGTATGTAGTAGGCATATTTCTGGATTTTACCAAGGCATTTGACTACCTCAACCGAAATCTCCTCCTCGAAAAATTAAAAAATTACGGTGTTCGCGGGCTACCATTTGAGCTAATTAAATCATACCTCTCAAATCGCGTACAATATGTTGAGCTAAATGGTTATTCTTCAAGCGTGACTTGTACTAAATCAGGAGTCCCGCAAGGAAGTATCTTGGGGCCATTTTTATTTAATATATACTTAAATGACATTGTGAACGTGGATATGCAGACTAAGTTCGTCATCTATGCCGATGACACTAGCATTTTTTGTGCTTCCGATAAATGTACAGAATTGTTTAGCACTGCAAATTCCGTGTTAGCTAAAGTAAGTGATTGGGCAAAACACAATGGACTAATAATTAATAGCCTGAAATCAAAAGCGATCGTTTTCCGCGCGAAATCAAGACTAGTTCCGTCTGAGTTAAGACTTAAGTTGAATGGTTCGGAGATAGATGTTGTCGACGAATTTAAAACACTAGGGGTTATTTTTACAGAAACGATGTCCTGGAACAAGCACACAGAATATATAGCCTCAAAAATCGCGAGTGTAGTTGGGATTCTCCACAGAAACAAATATTTTCTACCGAAAAATGTCATGATGCTTCTATACAACTCTCTTTTTCTGTCTTACTTAAATTACTGCATACTCGTGTGGGGAACGACCACAATGACCGGTATCCAGAAACTTAGCAGACTACAGAGTAAGGCAGTTAGAGTCATTACACACTCTGCCCATGATTCTAATGTACAGCCATTATTCCACAAGCTGGGCCTATTACACATTAAAGAGATGTACAAGTACAACCTATGTCTCGCATTAATTCGAGAAAGGAGGCAAAATAGCACAATCCTAACAAAATTAGCACAACTAGCCGTTAAAAGTTCGTCAGGTCACTTCACAAGAAATCCAGAATACTGGAAAGTTGGCTCCTGCAGAACAAATTACGCTGCACAAACCCTAAAACACCGCATTCCTTCGGTCTTAAACTCCTATTTGTCTGAAGATGTAGACATTTTAGCGCTGAATTCTACGCAGCTTAAGAATATTTTTCTTCAATAAAACGCAAACTGTATGTAACCGCTATTAATATTGTATAATTCATAGAGATGTTCTGTTGTTAGTCGTGAAATCTGATGTATCACTTTTTCGGTAACCATGTTCAAATTCCATGTTCAATTAACCATGTTCAATGTACCTTCCTGAGATTTTTTATTATTTTTTATTATTATTTTTTTTCATGTTTTGTTGCCATGTATTGTTACAATAGGCATTTCTTCATTTAGTCGTGTCAAAACGACTGTTCTTCTGACATGCTTTTTGTTGTTAAATGTTTGTCAAGTGCCACCTGTCGTTTTCATATAGGGGGGCGGGGACCAGTCAAGCTGCGGTTGCAGCTTTTAGCCCCGTCTCCCTCCATCTTTTTTTTGATGGAAAATAAAGTTTATCTTATGTTGTAGACATGTTCATCGTGCTGTTGTGCACATTACTTCTGCTCCCTTTTTTCGATCGCACAGGAAAATTCTGGAATGTGAACAAAAGGGTATTCACACCGGTCAATATTGTGAGCCTGTGTGCTTTGACGCAGGTGCCCTGGAATCCATCGATTGCCTTGTTTGTGTGTGCATATCTAAGCGCACAATTCTTTTCCGGGTCGGCAAATTTATCTTTAGGGTTCAGGCAGGGCGAGAGAGAAGCCCAGGTTGACCGAGAAAAAGACTCGCGCGTCGAAGAGAGTCTTGTTGCGACAAAAGGCAACTGCGAAGGTCTTCACGCGCGGATTACCGAAGCGCAAGTAGGAAATGTAGGTGGAAGTATCGGCTAAAACATGCATCATACTTGTGTGCTCCCAGTGTAATGATATGCTAATGTGTTGCCGAGTTGCGGCATGTATTGAAGTGAATCTTGACGGTTGTCTAGCGTTATGTGCGTGCAGACATCATTGAAGTGATGTGTGTACTTTAGCATTTGCCATTGACTTTGTGAGCGCAAGCAGGTGCGCAGGAACTTTATGTTTTTTGAATATTGTTGCACAATATTCTCAAAGCAAAGGCAGTGTCACAAAATTCGGCGCATAATCGAAAAAAACGGCGCTCTGCGTAAGCAATCGCACTCGCGCGCGGTAAAATAAAAAAAACAGCGGGGAAGTATCCCCGGAGGGCGCATAAACCTTGCGTGTCCTTTCCACTCAGCTCGCCGGTGCGGCGCCAAAGTAAACATAGCCACGCGCGGCGTCGAATTCTCTAGAATGTCTGAGCAGTTTCTACTCATCGTCGACGGAGAGGGCATGACCTTGACCGCACTAAAATGATACCCCCTCCCCTTCGCTCTCGCGCCGGCGTCTTCGCATGCGAGAAGGAACAAGAAATTTCTAGAAGGTGGTCTCCGCGCTCCACCAATGGGGTCGCGCGCCCGGCGCGAGAAGGAGCAGTTTGTGCAGTTGACGCTGCGTGTATGTGCGCGCCTGCCTTGGCGCGAAGAACTAACAGACGCGGTCTGTGTCTATAAATGAGGGGCTTCAACAGCGGTCGGTCAGCCCGAGCCGCCGTTTAAGCTTCCGAGAAGCGCGCCCGCTCGTCTCCAGGGAGAACACCACTCGCCCAGCCACGGACCACCGGGGCAACGTGTTCCAGTCTGCGGATCGGCCCCGTCGTGCTCCTCAGGTCGTCGGACTGTCGCAGTGCCCGGTGAACAAATTGTGTTTTGTTTGATTGTCTCTCTCTGTGTTAGTGCACTTTAGGTGAAAAGATTTTGTTGAACTGTTATCTCTCTCTATTGCTGGGCACCAAACGACCAGCCCCTTTGTCACTTGGTAGCTGGTCTCCGGCTGAGCTTGCCAAGCTAAGTCGAGGGCATCTACTTTGTGACCGAGACCGCTACACCGACACGCTCTAATGGTGTCTGGGAGCGCACGCAAAGTGCGCGAAGTGGTGACACCCATTGGAATTGGAACTGCATGCTAGCCATACATCTAATGCTTTGTATTGTCCAAAAAAGTTTACTCTGCGATGGAGGTTCAAGACGGTAGCGATAGCACGGCCCGTGCTGAGGGCAGGCACAAAGGTGAATGTCAAACTAAATATTATTAACGCCTATATTTTACCTCTCTATTACGCAAATACTTCTTGCAACACAACCGCGCTATGCAAGTATGCTCGGCAATGTTTTTTATAGCGCTCGAAGGGCAGTAAATCGCGGGTGTATGCAGGCGCGGCCGCGTAGCTCACGCAGTCTGTCTTGCTGTCTCGGGGACTCTACGTGAAATATTAAAGCGGGTAGGTGACGACGACATAAAATGAGTGGACGAGTGGACGTAGACGAAGATGACAACGAAGTTCTGGCTGTGTTCTCAGTGCCATTCGTAGCGTTACTTTGCTTGTGTACATAGCTGTAAATATAATCTTTCCCGCAACAATATAATTAAATTTCCGTCGTTACTGAAGCATATCAATTGAGAGAAGGTCCTGTGCAGATATAATTTGTACGTCAGAATCGCAATTAAATTAATTGTTATTTAAAGTGACCTTTTCCAAGCAGAGTTTCTACCCGCAGATTGCAGTGCTGTTATCGAGACAGCCAGTAGAGAAAGCAGTTCACGTAGCTGTATTGCCGTTGCCAAGTTGCGGAAGCTCGCTAAGGAATCCTGTATCGAACAGCGCAAAACACCGAAAAGCACAAGAGACTAGGAAACAGACGAACAAAGCGCTATCAACTCAAGGTTTATTTCCGTGGCACTTAGTATAGACAGATAGATGACACCGCTATGGAAAGACTCACAACGCGCAAAAAAAGAAAAAAAACCGACAATAGCGACAAAAACAATGGAGAAATCAACAGAGATTATCAATCCTCATGAATTGAGAGCTCTTTGTGCAACAGTGGTAATGAAGGGGCGTTGACACATGCATTTCCCTGCTTAAAAAACTAGCCCGCCAAAACGTTCCAGCTCACTAAGACACGTTTATAGAAAACATCAACAAAGCAGTCTTGTTCTTTTCTTCGACGGAAGACACCACCTCTTGACCTCTTAATTTTTTTATTCAATTCTCCAGAACCTGCTGTAAGTAATCATTTCATAAAAAAAATCCCCCTCTGGTGGTTTCGAACGTATTTCTTGCTGATAATCTGCTTGTGGTCATTGTGTGGCACTAGTAAAGACTGTTGTCAGGTAGAAGTGGCCTGCTACTGCATGCACTGACAATATAAGCCTTTCCATATACTGCACTGTAGTTTTGCCCCATAACTATGCGGTGTAATTTTGCCCTGTATCTATGAGATGAGTTTTAAATGCTGTTGGAAGGAGGCAGCACGTGCAATAGTTCGAAGCGCATTTAGAACCTTCGCGATGTCCTTACTTATGTTCGCAAATAATTTCTGTCAATAAATTGCTGTCCAAGCGTGCGTTCATTAATTCTGAAGTAAGATTGCTCTCTGAGGATGTCACGTTCAGTCGTCCTCAGTAACGGCGTTCGTCACTCGCAATTTTACATTCACAAGCGCCATTTGAGCAGTGACACTAAACCGAGAAGTGGCTCTTAACCGGTGGCTTGATCCCTCTGATGGCAGTCGAAAGCTTCCACATATGCTCAAGAGCCCATTATTGCCGAATGAGGTGGCGATTTTAGTAGTTTTCATCTTATTTCGAGTGTATTAATTTTTCCCATTCAGGCCTTAAATAGGTTCCGAAATAATCGTTTCCATATTAAGTAACAGCGAAGTGTTTCGAGAAAGATATTCTTTCAGGCGGAAAAGATAAGAAAGCCTAGATGCAGCCATGCGCTCTGCTCGACATTCTACCTAAGCAATCAAGAAAATGGGATGTCTTGCTAAAAATATAAATAAAATCAACATTTAAAATCCTGAAAATGTTGATGTCTGCCTAATAATGGGGTATTTTGGAGTCTTTACGATCGTATCAAAAATTGAATTTCCCGTAATTGCGAGTTTAAATGTAATACCAGAAGTCATCAATAATGATGTGCGTTTTGCTTCGCTCTCAAGCCTGCCGAAATCACAATCATCAAGCCAAAGCACGGAAGTGCGCATACAAGTATTTGCATCCCGAACTGCCTGGCGTCTAAATTTTGCAACGGACCAGATGTGTTCCTCAGTATGTCGGGCGAGAGAGCAAGAAGTAATGCGAGTTTCCTTGAATCAAGCTCGGAGGAGGGTGCTGACCGAGGTCCAGTTATCCGCCAACGGTAACCAGAAGTATGTTGAAGACACGGCAGTGCCGTTGTCGCGCTCCTCTTGGGTTCAACTACCTGAAGTCGTTTCCTGAATCCCAAAACCAGTGTCTGGTTGTTGTCACAGATGGCCAGCTTAACGGCTATCTATTATAACGTTAGGAGTCTCATAATGATCAGAGATGCAGCAAAAAAAGTGAGATCCTGGCCGCGCCTTGTGATGTTGCCATGCATTGTTATAGGCCGCGCCTCGTGATCTTCCGTCGAGGCCGCTCGACGGAAGCTCACGAGGCGCGGCCTGGCAAAATGCATGGCAATAGCTAGGCGAGGGCATAAAGCGCGACTTTGCAGTTTCCGCCGCCTTTCGATCGAGGGGCACCGCTGCTCCGAGGCAGTTCATGGGAATGACGCTGTGGCCAGGTGCCTTGGAACCAGTGTATACTATGCGTCGCTGGTTTTTGCCTTCTGCTTTAAGGTGGCGTCTCCTGTGTGAGCTTGTATGAGTGACGCGGAAAGTGTCCAAAGTGACTGTAGCGCATTCGGTACTACGTCACGCAACTGCTACGTGCCGTTAGCAGCCCAAACGCGAGGAGGAGGAGGAAAAACATTTATTCAGAGCATAAAAACTGGGTGGGTTCAGTACGAGAACCCATTGGTCGCCACCATAATCCGGCCCATCTCAACCAGCCATTTCTGGTCGAGGGGGCTGTGGCTATGAAGGGTTGCCTCCCAGCGCTCATAAGTCGGATCGGGATTGCTGTCCAAGTTCTGTGTTTTCTTGACATTCCCAAACCGCTTGAAAGAGTGTGCCAACTGCTCCACAGAAGGGGCAGGACGAATCGTAGGTGTCTGGGTATCATTTACTCATTAGGGAAGGATTGGGCAGAGTATTAGTTTGTAGTCGCCTGATTATGTGCTCTTCATATTTACTTAGGGTTTTGTGAGGAAGAGGATATTTCCTTCATGTGATCTTATAGTACTCCGTAATTTCTGCGTAGCTTAGTAAGGGTGAGGAGTTGTCAACTGTGTCAGAGAGAGGCTGCGTGCCAGATGCTCGGTAGAGGAGAGCTCGAGCAGCTGTATTGGCCGCCTCATTGCCCGTCGTTGAGAGGTGCCCTGGCGTCCAGAAGATCTGGATGTTGGAAGGATTAGACCTTTCCAAAATTTCCCAGCACGGAGCGCCAACGCGGCCTCTGGGGTAATTGCGTACCATTGCTTGTGAGTCGGACATAACCGTTGCTTCGCTGTTCTTTGATATCGCTAGGGCGATAGCTGCTTCTTCAGCCGATGTGGTATCCACCGCTTGGATAAGGCTGCTTGCAATGATATCCCCCTGGGGTGAAACTGTTGCAATTGCCGCTACTCCGTTAACTGGTCCAGCCGCATCGACGTAGGTCGTGTCCTTGTTCTCATATCAGCTCTTAGAGAGGTGTCTAGCTCTGGCTAGTCTCCGTCCTCTGTTGTATTCCTCATCCATGCGTTTTGGTATGGGGTGAGTCGTGATCTGTGATGTTATCTGCATGGGCATGTCGATCTTGTAAACGCCTTCCCGGGGTGGACTGATTCTCAGCTTTTGTAATATTTTCCTGCCAGGCTTAGATGTTGAGAGCCTGACAATTTGATTTACACGGTGGGCTTCTATTAGTTCGTCGATGGTGTTATGGATCCCCAGCTGTAGTAAGCGCTTAGTGGATGTGCATAAAGGGATTCCCAGCGCCGTCTTAACTGCCTTTCGAATAATAACATCTAGTTGGTCTTTCTCCTTTTTTCTAAACCGTAAGTACGGGGTGGCGTATGTTAGTTTAGAGAGAATGAAAGCCTGAACTAATCTTAGGGCCTCCTTCTCTCTTACTCCATTTTTTTCTTGATTACCCGGCGTAGCGTTCTAGAGACTTGTTCGGAATAGGCTTGGAGCTGTCTGATTGTAGTGGTGTTAGTGTTGCCGCTGGGTATGATGGCTCCCAGGATCTTGATCTCTTTCTTGATCGGAATGCTCATACCCTGGACCGTAATGGCGACAGAGGGAGTGGACGGCAAAAGCCCCGTATTCTGCTTCTTGCCACGGTCGATCAGGAGTAACTCTGATTTCTCTGGAGAGCACGTTGAATTGAATTGAATTGAATTTATTTCTCCAGAACAACTGGAAGGGGTTCCAGGCAAAAAGCTGCTTTAGCAACTTGAATGGACCCGGAGAACCTTTACATAACAGTGGCTTTGAAATACCAGCTGATGGAAATGAACATAAGAAAGATACAACAAAGGAGAACAAATATACACACTATCAAATACAAACAATGAATACACTTTTACATGCAATTGTATGGTTAAAACTGCAACTTCTAGGCTCATCGAGTGCAAAAATAATACGTAATTAAGAAATGCACATGTAATAGAATCTCAAAGACGCACTTAATGTTCACTTATAAACATTGTGAACCTATATACACACATGAAAAGCAGAATACACACATCAAATTGTATGAAATAATCAAAATATTAGAGAAATGCACAAAATTGTCTCTGTACATCACAGGCCACCTAGAGAATCAGAAGTAACATATCTAAAAAAAAAAGAAACAGTTCACCACTCTACGAAATACCGTCGCAATTCTTTGAACCTGGAATTTCTGGTATGTTTATATTTGTTAAGTACATGCGGAAGATTGTGTTGCAATGTTTGGAGTTTATAATTAGTTCTAAAATGAGGAACAAACCAAGCGTCCGTGCTGCGGGTCTGAGCAGAAGTATGTTTAATTTTTAGGGACGCTGTTTCAGTTATAAAGGCCTTGTAAGAACTGTTAGAGAAAGAAAACAAACGTAGCATCCGGAAATCATACATATGGTCAATGCAGACAATGTGATACAATGGAAACAAAACGTTTGTTGGGGATAAGCAGTGTACGTTAGCGATGTGACGAAGGGTTTTCTTTTGGAGGCGCAGAATCTGCGCGATATTTGTTTTCGTAGTGGTTGCCCATAGTAAGCTACAGTAATTAATATGAGATTCGAAGAGTGCATAATAAATTTGTCGCTTAACGTTTGTGGGCAGCAGCGTTCGGCATCGTGACAGTGCTCCTGCTGTCGCAGCGAGCTTTTTACAGATGTTTTTCACCTGCGTATCCCAGCTGAGATTAGACGAGAAAACAACTCCCAGAATTTTGTGCTCATGCACAATTTCAATTTTTTTATCAGCATATCTAATTTCGGGTTGAATTTGAAGTGGTTTATTTTTTGCCTGGAAGATAATTGCTTTAGTTTTTGCTGCATTAATATTTATCTTGTTGCGCTGCGACCAGAGCAAGAGCTGTCAAGCATATCATTGCATTTTAGTACTAATTTGTGTACACTTGGACCAAAGACTGTGCTATCATCTGCATATATTATGAACTTCTCTGTTTGGTCTAGTGTGACAATATCATTTATATATAAATTAAATATTAAAGGCCCCAAAACACTTCCTTGTGGCACACCATGTGTAACCGTAAGAAATTTGACTGTTCCCTATTGATGCATACGCACTGAGTTCTGCCACTCAAATATGACCGAAACAGTTCTAGTGGTATGCCCCGAATTCCGCATGCTGGCAAACGACATTCGCTGCTTCCTGAAGCCCGTCTTGAATCTCCCCTTCATTACCGCTGTAACACCAGATCGGAATGTCGTCGGCGTATATAGCGTGCTCAATGCCTTGGATGCGGTCTAGCTTCTCTGGTAGCCCACGCATGGCCAGGTTGAAGAGAAGCGGAGACAAGACCGCTTCCTGCGGTGTGCCCTTGGAACCTTGATTGAACGGAGAGGAGGTACGATCACCAATACTTATTGAGGCTTTTCTATTGGAGAGAAAGTCCCTCACGTAATTATATGTGCGGTCACCACAGTTGATGCTGTTAAGCCCATCCAGTATTCCTTGGTGGTTGACATTGTCAAATGCCCCTTTTAAATCGAGCGCAAGGATGGCCTTGACCTGACATCTGCCGTGGTTGTCCAGAATATCCTCTCTGATAGGGAGGAGAATATCCTGTGTAGACAGCTTTTCTCTAAACCCGTACAGCGTGTCAGGGAGGATATCAGTCGTCCTCAGCAGTCGTTTCAGTCGGGCGTTCACGATCCTCTCGAACAGTTTACCCAGACACGACGTCAGGGAGATCGGTCGTAAATGATAAATATCGCATGGCTTTTTGGGCTTGGGAATAAATCGCACTAAAGCCAATTTCCAGGAGTCGGGGATCTGGCCCTTGTTCCAGCACTGAGTGTTGAAGTATTTCACTAATTTTCTTAAGGAGATGTCATCCATATTAAAGAGTATCTTGGTGTTTATCTGGTCCGGTCCAAGAGCGGTGTTCTTACGCATGACGTCAAGCTCCGCCCTCAGTTCCTCAACCTTTACGTCTTGGTACATCTCTTCATTGGGTGCACCGGTGTACGCAGGGAGAGGGTACGAGGATCCCAAATCGAGGAATTTCTGTGCAAGTTCTGCAATGAGGGCTTCGTTATCCCCTTTATAGCTTTGCAAAGTGTTACAGAGCATGTCTGTTTGCTCTTTCAGGTTTGAGGTCGGCTCGATAAGGGATCTGAGGAGTCCCCATGCTTTAGCCGTGCCCATTCAACCGTCGAGCTCATCACACATCTTGAGACAGTTTTGATTAGCGAGGTTATGTGCGTAGTCATCCGCTTCTTTGGTGAGTTCTGCAATCTTGGTCTTCAGCTTGCGATTTAACTTTTGCCTTTTCCACCTCCTTGTCAGAGATCTTCTGGCTTCCCAAAGATGTAACAGGTGCGGGTCAACTGCCGGAGTTTCTTCCGTGGTGTTCGCTGTCGTAGAGTGCCTGGCGATGGTTTTCATCTGCAGCGCTGTCCATGCCTCAGTATCTGTGATATGTTCGATCGGGAGATGTGCGATTTCCTCTCTCCACTTGTCCCAGTTCACAATCTTAGCCTTGCCAAATGGGTTCAGACATTTAACTCCCTGAACAGTGCAGAAGACGATGAAGTGATCTCTGCCCAGGGAATCGCCAGTGTTAGACAAGAAGGCCTGCAGGCAGTTTTTCACAAGCGTGAGATCTGGACAGGTGTCTCTGCCGACGCTATTACCCGCTCTAGTGGGTTGCAGGGGATCCGTTAAGATTGTGAGCCCTTCTCTGTTAGCGCGATCTCAAGGATCCTTCTACCTTTCGGGCTGTTAAAGTGATATCCCCATGCTTGATGGGGCGTATTGAGATCACTGGCTATGCCGAGGGGGTCCTTACCTGCCCTCTTGATAAAATTATTAAATAGCGTTGCTCTCTGACGACATGAGTCCCTGGGGCGACTGTACACATTCAGTATGTGCAAACTGCAGTTTTACCTGTGTTTGCGACGAATTTCAATGCAAGCATGTTCGATATTTTCGGCTAGCGGTTCTTGCAGCGTTGCGGTAAACTCCTTGTATACAAGTATCCCTAGGCTATGCTCGTCTTGGAAAGCTTTTTACCCCTTCATGCTGATGACCATATCTGCTTCTTGAAGTACTATTACAGCAGGTGGCATCTCCGACTTGTCGATGAAAAATTGAAGGCCTGCTTTTTTATTTTTAAATCCCCGACAATTCCATTGCCAAATTATTGTTTCCTGTCCCGTATGTGCCATGGTCTTTATTCGTCCTCTTCTGGAAGGGGGTGCCTGTCGGCATATTTGGATTTCCTATTTCGGAAGTTGCACTCGTTGAGTTTAGATTTGACTTCGTCTCGGACTGTGGCAATGGCGGAGTTTATGTATTTCCTACTGTTGCCGGACTCGCTTGCGAGCTGTTTTTTGACCATCTGAATAACTTGTAGGAACTTTTTATCCTGCTCCTCTCTGTCAGCCCTCAGCTCTGCAATGACGCGCTCATAAACGGACTGTGAGTTTGGCCGGGCTTCGGGTGTTTTGTCGGGAGTTGTTTGTGACTGCAACCTGACCAGTTTAAGTCCAGCTCGCAACGCGTCGTTCTGTTTTTTAGCTGAATAATTTCTGCTCTCAGGCCATTAAACTTCTTAGATATCGCGTTTCCGGGGAGGGATGGAGGCAACTCAGCATAGCCCACCTTTACGATGTGTTTTGAGTCTTCTTGCTTCTCAGAAGACGGTTCGCGTTCTCGGGTGCGTGGCGTATGCTGTGCCGGTGGATCCGTCTTAGGTGGAAAGGAGACCGACCTGGTGGTCCCCTGCTCTTTGTGATGTCTTGACTCTTCCGTTGCGGATCTGCCTGACGAGTTGCGATGTTGACTAGACTTAGATCTTGACCTGGACCTGGACGTAGAATTGGAGGCCGCCCTTCTGGATTCCTTCTTCTCTAACTGCTCTTTTCGGCTGGTGCGTACAGCTGCCGCGTAGCTCTTGCTGGTGCCAGTGGTTGTCGGGTTCTCTTCCTGATCACCGAAATGTTGATGTTTCCTAGGCTTATTGATGGGATCCAGAAACTTTGCTTAGCATTCCCTTGAGTAGGTGTGATTCCCTTGGCATGCCGCACAAGTTGGGGTGCAATCGTGAGCTTCCTCGGGATTCAGCTTGCCGCACGAGTCACATTTCGATTCAGCTGGGCTGGGGAAGA
The DNA here is from genome assembly GCA_030143305.2 of Amblyomma americanum. Classification (NCBI taxonomy): domain Eukaryota; kingdom Metazoa; phylum Arthropoda; class Arachnida; order Ixodida; family Ixodidae; genus Amblyomma; species Amblyomma americanum. Next base: position 50,714 of record JARKHS020016211.1, on the reverse strand, counting down.
CGTCCGGTCTATGTCCTTCCCTGCCGCACAGTACGCAAAACGGTCTAGTTTTCCTATAAAGAAAACATTTGCGCTCGATCCACCCGTACATAACAAATAAAGAAACTTTGTATCCACTGAACAGTATCACCGCCGAGTTGGATCTGCCGAGCCTTCGGACGCCTAATATTTCGTGGGTTTCCGAGGAAAAGTCTTTCTCAAGGTCTGTATGATGCGTTGGGGTCAATCCCGTGCACCCCCCCTCCCCCCCCCCTTTGCATGAGTCTTGCGGTGTTCTCACGTAGGCATTGAGGTGGTACTTTTTCCCGTCTAGGTTGATGTGATCGATCTTCCCAAGTACTGTGGCGTCTTCGACATGGGAAGTTGCCGCGATGATGATGTTTTGCTCTTCAATAACTCTGATGTAAGGTTTGGCGCGTAGCGTCTCGCCACGTAACGCGTTTTCGAACGCGACGTTAAGTGGGTGTACACTCCCACCCCACATTTTCAGGTCCAAAAGGTCTTTCGGCTTGATAATCACTTTTAATTCTTACTTGTAGAGGTCAGGCAGTCTCGGGGGCCTTTTGAGGCTCGTAGGATCCGCTGCTGGTGACTTCGGGTCATCTTCGTATGCCTTCGTAGCCGAGTGCCCTTGCGCACGCTGTCCTAGCTGCCCTGAGGTATATCGTCTTCCATCCAGGTTCTGGCTGTGAATTATCAAAGTTCGCCTCGCCTTGTTTGCTGCTGCTCGGAACACTTCCGAATCCTCCAGACTCGGGGTCGTAGCCATGGGTGTGGTCCACATCCATCGTCGAAGCCGTAGCGGAGTAGCTGCTCGCTGGTCAGGCCGAACGCGGCAACGGACGCCGGGCCCGGTGCCGAAGTGCTTGCGAGGTTTAGCGATCCCACGTTTTGGCTTGGGCTTTAAAGTCCCGCATAATGCCAAGAAAGTCACTTCTTGGAATCAAAGTGTATCCTCGAGTAGTTCTCGACGTTATACGTCTGATCCGGACAAAAATGTGGAACTGCGAATGGATCTTGCGCGAAGAGGACGAGAAATCCACGGAGCGCAGACAAGCTGCGTCCGCTCAATCCTATCTCCAGCGTGAAACTCCGAACGCGAGAAAGGTTCCAACAATATGGTATCACGAACTTCCATATAACTAACAACTTTTCCCTACTGAGCACGTTCTTTATCTCGGTGATACTTTGAAGAAGATTTTAATCATTGAAGACAAGCGTACACCTTGATTTTGCAGATTTTCTATTGAACTGATGAGATAGCCTTGATATGGGTCCCAAATAATGCATGCGTAATCGAGGATAGATCTGACGTGCAAAAAATAGTCTTTCTTTAACATCCTCGGACGCTGATTTGAAATTTCCACGAATAAAATCAACATCTTACTTTCATTAGGAACTGAGTGCTGAATTTGTTTTAAGTTTCTGGGTAAAATAAAAGCTAAGGTACTTGCAAATATGACAAGTTTTTTATTGTTATGTTTTTATCTTGAATTGTGTTTGAGGTTCGAGCTTTTTATTCGTAAAACGGCCATGATTGCTTTTATTATTATTTCCCAATAGTTTTTATTTTTCCTGTACCAATTGTTTTTGTTTCTTGTGATAAAAACTAGCAAATGAAAGTTTAACCCTTGTTTTCGCACTATTTGATTTGTGACCTGCCGACGAAACTTACTTCAAACCTCCAAGGTCGTCACCCATGTAGACATAATTTACAAGGAGGGCTGTACTCTAACAATCGTGGACCCACACGGGCAAAAAAACTTGGAGAGCCTTCTTCACCACATTCCTAAGAAAGAAAATGCAATATTATTGAGGTTGCCTGCAATGCTGTCGACTGCGTCTAATGTTCTTTCTGAATGGAACTGGATCGATTTCTGTTGTATGATATGCATGAGTCACGTGTAGATTGTTAAAGTGATTTTCATTGGATTATAATACGGCATTGATTTAATCAGCCCCACCAATTTACTGTACTCCTCCCGCTTATCTCCCATAATCCACTTAATTAATTTTCTGCTGTGGATTTAAACGAAGAAACAGCGCGAATAAACACGGACACATGAGGAAACGACTCGTTTAAATGCATTACCAACTAGCCCGAAACCTTGCTCTTTTGCTTTGGGCGTACTTGCAAATATTACGGCGTCCTTTTCAATTTTTCTCGGTTAACCAAGCAGCGCATTTTGCAGATCCTCATATTTTAAAATTTTCGAGTGAACTCTGATTAGTGCACTGCTGAGCACGTGTTGTTGATGACGTGTGGACCCATCCAATTGCATTCACAGATCTTTGGGTGTCCTCATGCCGCTACTGGCGCAGTGGTGCCGCGCTTAAGCACTGTGACACTGCCCCGACAAAAGGCGGCTGTTTCAAACACAGCCACCAGTAGTGCTTGTGAAATGCAGTTTCCTCTGGCAAAGCTCCCGTAGGCTCATGCACAGCGCCATGGTGGGCAGCTGGCAATTGCATTAAATTCGGCAACTGTGGGCAGTTTGCTCATAATCCGGTGGACACGTTGCCACCTGCCACGGTGAGAAGGTCGTTATGATGCCACGAGGTCACGTGACCTCTCTTCCCCAATCAGATAATTTCGTAACAGAGAAAGAATTTTTTTTTTGCGAGACGCCAACCTAAATGGTGGTTGAACAATGTGAAAAGTTGGGCTGATTGGTGCATGACATTCTAGCGATAGATATCGCATTAATAATGCAGCCTTGTTGAAAAGTACGACGGCAGTGGAAACTACGACTGTGCCCACGTCTAAGAGAGTCCAAGGATTTCAACCATTTGGCGGAAGTTCCAGTGGCTACAATTGAGGCTGTTTTGTTTGGTTCAAAACATAGTCCGCGAAAACCGTGCATTGAGGTTGCGCCTTTCTGTAATGCTAGCATAGAAACACGTCAAAATGTAATTGCTTACTGGTGTTCTGCATGGCTGTAAACAGCAGTTCTGTAGTGATGAAGTTGCCAGGCATCCCCTACATTAAGCTGCACTTTTAATATAGCAAACCTCATTTAATCCTGTAGAAAGCAAAAACTCACTGGCGGTTCTCTCCAAGAGTTCCTCTATTGGGCAATCGAGTTTCTCTAAAACTGGGTTTCAAGCTTGTAAACACTCTTTCGAAATAAAGTAGTTCGCGTTGCGCACCATGCAGCAGTTAGTACAAAACATTTGTAACTTGTATTTTGCATTGTGAGCGTGATTTGGTTCGCCATATGTGAGAGCGCGTTTTCTGCTTTAGTCCGGTAGCACTTATAGTGACCATTCCCCGCATTTTGCTGTTGCCTGCCTGCCTGCCTGCCTGCCCTGCCTGCCCTGCCTGCCCTGCCTGCCCTGCCTGCCCTGGCCTGCCCTGCCTGCCCTGCCTGCCCTGCCTGCCCTGCCTGCCCTGCCCTGCCCTGCCCTGCTCTGCCCTGCCCTGCCCTGCTTTGCCGTGCCTTAGCGTGCCTTGTAGTGCCTTGCCGTGCCTTGCCATGCCTGCCTGCCTGCACTAATAAGGTATTGCGCCACCAATGCTGCGTGCCAGCAGTCAAACCTGCAGCGCGATGCACGTTCGCATGTGCTCATCTAAGCGAGCATGACCGCCCTCTCATATTGTCGACAACAGATCACCTCGACACCAACAGAGCCTCAGCTTAGCCGTCCCATACTGGTGTAGAAGTGTGCCGCATTACCGGTTGCCTTCCGCTGACGCAGTGGTAGCCTTTTTGATGCAGTCTACACCAGACATTGTTTACTTCCCGTATAGATGCATATCGTTATCCGTTGCTAGAAGACTTTAGGGGCTGTTGACACTAGCGATCGCTCACTGCACAGCTGATCTTTTTGTCGCAATCGGAGCATGTACCCATCGAACCTTTTTTCATACTGACAGATCACAAAACGTCTGATTATGATGCATTAGAGCGTGAACAACGCCCCAGGTGAAATCCGTCACTAAATCTTCACAGATCACCGGAACTCGCAAGACGGCATCGCAGCAATACATCTTCAAAAAATGATGCCTGTGAAAGCAAAGTATGAAAGATATGCCATGAATTGCACCGTCAAATTTATGGGCGAGTCAGAGAGGAGTGAGCATAATTAGGGCGTAAACTCAGTTTAACCTCTAAGCAAGCGGAGAATGTCGTCTGAGGGAGCAAAGCTCCAGCAAAACGCACGTCATGTAGCTCAAGGCATCTGTGCTTCATTTAACCACGGTGTGTTGTTATGAGAGCTTTATAGAAGGGACGGACATACTGAGCTATAGAAAGTAGAATAGAAAGAACACACTTCGGCTTATCTTGATAGTATTCAGTGTCAGGATGCGTATTAGCGGTTAGAAACGTTGGTGGCACCAGAAGAACTTGTTCGCAATGCGGAATACTACTTTCAGGCAACGAACTTTCAGGTTTTAAAGTAGGTGCAGGGAGCCGAAACTCGGTTCATTTCTGGTGAAGCGCTAGAAAATAGCAAGAAAAAAGTTCCCCCCCCCCCCCCCCCCGGTAGGTTTTATAACTTTCTCATATTGTTCAAATGCGGCCGAAACATAGGGGCTTTGTCACACGCTACTCATCACTGCACAGAAATACGTCTATAGCCCCGGAGAACACCAGTAGGTAACGTCGTCGTTCACAGGGGTCCTTATGCCAGTATCGCGCAGAAGTACAAACCCCGAAGCACCACTGCTGCTGACGGCGCACTGAACGAGACAAAATTGCGTTGCGTGCGATATGAAGCCAACAGATGGGTCAAAATTTCAAGAAGGATTTATACTAGTGAGACAAGACTGAAAAGCGTACGCGTGCCCTCAGAATGGTTCTTGCAGATGGCTGTAGACCAATAAATTGAAAATATTTACCTGGGGCGAGGTGTGCGTCGTGCATTCCGGCGCGGTCTCGAAGGTCTGTTTCATGGCTATTTCGAGTCGTAGTGTTCACAGTTTCCGGGAACGCAAACTAAATGTTTTAGAAGCGAAGTTCGTGGGCGAGATGATAGAACCTGTCGAGAAGGCTACAGGCGCACCGGATCACCCGCTGAAATCAAGTGCGAGTTTTCGCGCTGAGCTCGAGGGCCGTAAGGAGCTGTTTAATTTTTTGGGCTGACGCGGCTAAGGTGCCTCCCTTGTGCTACCGCCGCTCTATTGACTTGCGCTAGTATGACTAGTGAAAGTGGGATTTGCGCGCATTTTCCAATTTTTTTCTTGCAGCTGCAATGATCGATCGCTCTGGAAAAGTACGAGAAGGCCAGCGATTGGTTAGTATCGAGATGTTTGCAGTAAAATGAAAACATTCGGGCGCGCACGAGAGAGCAAGCATTTGGTTGGCAGCGGCAGTAGGAGATGGTCTTATCTCTCGCGATCAACCATTAACTGCATGCCACCTCCCTGGGGTGGTAGGGAGGCCGCGCTGCCTATCCAGTGTGCGGAACAACGCAATCAAAAGTCAGGCTTTTGCAGTTGGACACCAACATAACCTGCATGAAAGCGAGACTGAAGTCTCAACTGATCCACGGAGTCGGTTGTACGCCTTTCTTTTCGTGAAAATGAATGGCCTGTGCAAAGTTGTCAACGCCAATGAACTGTATGAACGCCGTCGGCTCACTTTTTTGCTTGGTTTTTGAGGAAAGGAAATGACACAGTGACCGTCTCACATATCTCGGTGGACACCCGAACCGCGCCTTAAAGGAAGGGGGAAAACGAAAGAGAAAACTGAAAATTGAAAGTTGTGGATTAGCTCAGCTAATCCAGGATACACAAAGCGAAAGATGTCGGCGTTCACTGTGTTCATTGGCGTTGGCGTTGACAATCTTCTAGACAGCGATGGCTTTGAGGAAGGGAAGGGCGCATAAATGGCAACCTGGAGATGCGGACGCCTGATTCGTGCTTTGTGTAATATGGGGTTTATTCTGAGAAGCTTCTCAAGAGGAGTAGGGCCAACAGCAGTCCGTGGTCAGCTTGTCCAGCCAGGAGCGTGCACCAGGCGATGACCATGTGGCTCGCGCATATGCTTGTCGTCTTCTTTACAATTGCCCCCGGACAGAAGAGGAGCCATCCTGGCGACTTAAAGGGCGGACAAGACAGCAGGTTTCGTAGTATCTCTTGAGGCGCTGGACAATGTGCAGTCTCACGGCCGCGGCCGTCTGAGGTCGGGTGACGGCGTGAGGGCCTCTACAATATAGTTGACTGGAGATGTTTGTTCCAAGACACGATAAGGCCGTTGATATTTAGTCAGCAGTTTCCGGGAGAGGCCCGGAGTACTGGGAGGTATCTATAGCCAGACAAGGAGAGCCGGGCGAGAGAGCCGGGCGAGGGGACTGGGTAGCTGTCGTGAGCGACCGGGCGATCTGCCGGCAGTATTCGGCGGTGCCTGGCGGCTTCGGAAACGGTGGTGCACTCCGATGCGTCAGGGGTGGTATAGGGAGAACAGTATCAACGGGAACGGAGGGATGGCGGCCATTAAGGAGGAAGAAAGGAGAAAATCCTGTCGTAGACTGCGTAGCAGTATTGTACGCGAACGTAATATACGGGAGAATAAGGTCTCAGGTCGTGTGCTTCGAACCGACCTACATAGCCAGCATGTACCCCAGAGTGCGGTTAAAGCGTTCAGTGAGGCCGTTGGTCTGAGAGTGGTAAGCGGTGGAAGTCCGATCGATGACGTTGCACTCACGGAGCAGAGATTTGATGATATCAGATAGGAAGACACGGCCTGTGTCGCTGAGGTGTTCTCGAGGGGCACCGTGTCGAAACATGAACCCGACGCAGAAGAAAGGATGCCACATCCCGTGCCGTGGCAGCAGAGAGCGCGGCGGTTTCAGCATACCGCGTGAGGTGATCGACGGCAACAATGATCCATCGTTTGCCAGAAGCAGTATACGGGAGGGGCCCATATAAATCAATGCAACACGGTCGAAAGGGCGAGGTGGACAAGATAGCGGCTGCAACTCGCCAGCAGTACGGGTAGTGGGTGTCTTGCGGCGTTGGAAGTCGAGGCACGACCGTACGTATTTCAAAACGAAATTGTACATGCCACGCCAGTAGTAGCGGAGGCAGAGGCGCGTGTAAGTTTAGAAAAGGCCTGCTTGACCGCATTGCAAGTCAGTGTGAAAACATGAGCAGATAGAGGACCGTAGGTGGCGAGGAATGACGAGGAGCCATTTTCGTCTATCAGAATGATAATTATGGTGATAAAGCAGGTTATATCGGATCTCAAAATGGAAGCTTGACGGCGCAGCGCGCGGGATGGTTTAACCGCCGATGGGTCGGAGGGAAAGTCCAGAAGAGCACGAATCTATGGATCCTTGCGCTGTTCAGAAGGAATGTCGCTGACGGTGGGAGATGGCTCAGGGGCTCCGATTTCGCAGAGGCTGGCAAGTTCAGCGTGGAGCGGGGAGCGAGAAAAGGCTTCGGCGTCCTGATGTTTGCGGCCCAACTGGTGCACGGCTCGGATGTTGTATTCTTGAAGACGAAGCGCCCATCACGCCATGCGGCCGGAAGGATCTTTCAAAGAGGAAAGCCAACAAAGGGCGTGGTGATCCGTAACGACGTCGAAAGGACGGCCGTGCACGTAATGGCGAAACTTGCCTAAGGCCCACACAATGGCGAGGCACTCTTTTTCAGTCACAGAGAAGTGAGACTCATCCTTGGTAAGTGTGCGGCTGGCATAGGCAACGACATATTCGTCGTATCCATATTTGCGCTGAGCGAACACTGCACCGGGACCAATACCACTGGCATCCGTGCGAACTTCAGTCGGGGCCGCCGGGTCGCAATGGCGCAAGATTCGTGGTGCCGTGAGGAGACGACGTAAGGTGTTGTAGGCGTCGTCGCAGGCGGGTGACCAAGCCGAAAAATCGACATTAGCGCCGAGCAGCTGTGTCAAAGGGCAGCAATTAAGGCAAAGCTGCGAATGAAACGCCTAAAATAAGAGCAGAGCCCTAGGAAGCTGCGAAGTTCCTTAGTGGTGGAAGGTTTGAAAAATTCAGTCAGGGCACGAAGTTTCGCTGGGTCAGGGCGTTTACCGTCTTTCGACACAACGTTACCTAATATTGTCAGTTCACGGGCTGCAAAGGTACATTTTTTAAAGTTTAGCTGCAGGGCTGCGTTTGTGAGGCATGTCAAGACGTCCCGAAGGCGAGAGAGATGCGTTTGGAAGTTAGGTGAAAAGATAACGATATCGTCCAGGTAGCACAGGCACGTCTTCCACTTGACGCCACGCAAAACGGTATCCATCATTCGCTCCAAAGTAGCAGGAGCGTTACACAGGCCGAAAGGCTTGGCGGTAAACTCATAGAGGCGTCAGGGGTCACGAACGCGGTTTTGGCGCAATCTGCAGCTGCCATTGGGACCTGTCAATAACTAGAGTGCAAATCAAGGGAAGAAAACAGCTTCATGCCCTGTAGACAGTCCAGGGCGTCATCAATACGGGCCAGAGGGTAGACGTCTTTGCGTGTGATCTTATTAATGCGGCGGTAATCGACGCAAAACCGAACGGAGCCATCCTTCTTCTTGACGAGGACAACCGGGGAGGCCCAGGGGCTTGTGGAAGGCTGAATAACGCTTCTCTGAAGCATGGTGTCTACCTGTTCTTCAATAACTCTTCGTTCAGCGGCGGAAACACGATATGGGCGCTGTCGCAGAGGGGCATGGGCGCCGGTGTCAATGCGATGCTCGACAGTCGACGTACTTCCCAAACAGCTTTGGTGGCAATCGAAGGATGAGCGAAACTCCTCAAGCAGCGCAAGAAGCTGGGTTCGCTGAGTTGCAGGTAGAGTGGCGTCGATAGAGCGAAGGAATATGTCGGTCAACAATGGGGCGGGCGCAGGAGTAGATGAGCTGAGGGCGTCCATGGCGACCGGCGGTGATTCTGCGGCAGCGTCGGAATGGTTGAAAACAGAATCAAAAAGCTGCACGCTACCCGCGCATTCTCCACGGCGCAAAGAGAAGGGGCTTGAAAACGGGTTGAAGACCCACAATGCGGTGAGGCCGGCGGAGAAACTGAGCAGGGCATAAGGCAGCGGCAGGCAGTGGCGACGCAGAAAAGTCGGAGACGGCGTGAAGAGGACACTGGCATCGCGAACACAAGCACAGGAGACAGCACAATCACGGAAGAGCACGCAGGAATATCGGTACTGTCGGCGACAAAAGCTTTGGCAGGAACAGGGGCACCGCAAATTTCGGTCTCTGGCACGGGATTCGGCAACGTGGAGAGCGCTACTTGAGCCCGAGCACAGTCGATGACCGCGTCGTGAAGCGATAGGAAGTCCCAGCCCAAGATGATCGAATGCGAACATGACGGCAGAACGATGAACTCAACCAAATATAGAAGGTCTGCTATGACGACTCGAGCAGTACACGCTGCTAACGGCTGGATGAGGTGCGCAGTTGCAGTTCGTAACGACAGGCCAGAAAGGGGCGTCCTCAAAGATCGGCAAAGCGCTGCACCCATGACAGAAACCGCAGCAACGGTGTCGACCAGCGCCATCACAGATACGCCCTCTACAAAAACTTCAATTAAATTGACGGCAGACAGACGAGGCCTTTTAAATTTAGACGACTGTGCAGTCTCGCCTCAGGAACTGCGGCACCTAGTTTTCCTCTTGAGTGGTCGCGGGAAGCGTCGCATCGGAAAGATGGAGCGCCGACGTGGAGAAGGCGAACGGCGTCCAGAGAAGGCGGTGCGCTCAGGAGACAGAGAGCGGCTTAGGGGTGGCTCAGCAAGAGGTGATTTACTGACGCTGGGACCAGTAACCAGAAACTTCAGGAGGTGTTCGTGAGACGTTCATTGCGTCAACGGCAAAGCCGCGCCACATGACCTGGCGAGAAGCAGAAGTAGCAGATCGTGCGGTTGTCAGGCGTGCGCCAGGAGTTTCCTAGTTGAGCAGGCGGTCGATTAATATCAGGCGTGCCCCAGGAGGTTCGCAGATGAGCAGGCGGCGGAATAGAAGCAGCGGGCTCTCGAACGGGAGCACGAGGCGGAGCATAGGTAGGTGGAGGAGGTCGCGCAACAACGTCCGCATATGTCAGCAGGGTCGCAAGAGGTGTAGGCTGAGAGGCTTGCGGGAGAGCCTCAGCGACGTGTTCTTGAATGATGTGCCGCAAATTCGGAGTTATGTGTGGTGATGGCTCTTGTTGGCGTGAAATAAGCGAGAGCTGGCGAGCAACTTCTTCTCGGATGAAGCTCGTGATGTGCGGTAGGAGCGATGACTGGTCTCTTGCATCGTTCAGGCCAGAATGCGAGTCGACGTTCGTGGTGTGTTCTCGTGTCAGAGCCCTCTGCTTGCGTAGTTCATCGAAGCTCTGACACAGGGTGACGACTTTCGCGACGGTGCGCAGGTCTCGCGCCAACAACATCTGAAAGGCGTCGTCATCAATGCCCTTGAGAATATGCCTTTTTCTTGTCGGCTTCGGGCATCTGAGCGTTCACCCTCTTGCACAGATCGACGACATCCTCTAAGTAACTCATGAACTTATCGCCAACCTGCTGCGACCGCGCACGCAAGCGCTGTTCGGCACAGAGTTTTCTGACGGCCGGGCGGCCGAATACCACTGAGAAGTTAGATTTGAAAAGAGAACCATGAGGTAAGGTCCGTCCCGTGGGATCCGATACCACCTATTCGCCACGCCCGTAAGATAGAAAATCACATTGTTCAGTTTGGTTTCCGCGTCCTACTTGTATACGCTCACCCGCTCATACGATGCGAGCCAATACTCAACAGCATGGTCGTCCGTGCCACTGAAGATTGCGGGGTCTCGCCGGCGGAGAGAACCAGCACAGATGACGGCGGCCGGGCTCACTTGGACGGCTTGGTGGTTAGGCATCGTGGTAGGGGGTAGCGTTCGGTTGCGGAGTTCTAGGGCGAGAGGACGTTACCCGGCACCTGCACCAAATGTAAGGTGGGGTTTATTCTGAGAAGCTTCTTAACGGGGAGTAGGGCCAACAGCAGTCCGAGGTCAGCTAGTCCAGCCAGGTGCGTGCACCAGGCGATGACCATGCGGCTCGAGCATATGCTCGTCGTCTTCTTTAAATTTGATACATGTGGCTGTGGTGAGCGAGAGACGTGGCCTGGAGGCATTAACGCTGACAGCGTTGTGGCTGACATGCGGCACTGCAACAAAAACGCTGTTCACGCAGCTCTTTTGCAATTTCAGCGTTTCGAAGGTCACAAAGAGATAGAAAACAACTGTGTGTTGTTGATTGTTTGACAAAAAACAACTCCATTCATCCATTCTTCTATATTCTCCTTACTGCAGCTTCGAGCACTTTATTTTGAAAAGAAAAAGTGGCCACGTGTGGGTTCCGGAATGTTTTTGAAGCTTGCAATTTGCTTTGTTCCCAAAGGTGATATAAGTGACCACTTGTACCTACTACAAGTAACGGCCATTGATAGGGTAACGACCATTCAAGACCGGACCGTGCTGAGCACGTGCCAAGCCGGCTTCAAAATGTTGTGAAACACCAAACTTCACATTTCTAAAGTGTAGTGTTGGGGTATCGTTGTGCAGAAAATGCGGCGTCGTCGGCATCGTCCTCGGTGCGGTGCTCGGCAATTAGTGTCGTGTAGGGTGGCCCAGGCGGCCATCCCCAAAGAAGCAACGTAGTTGGGCTACCTAGGTCACATGACCTTGTGCAGCCATCGCAACCTGCCCACCGGATTGTCACCAAAGTAACCACAGTGGCAGTTGGCAGTAAATTAATGATTGCTTGGGAATGTTGCTTGGGAAGAGCAACTTGGATCGCACAAGACCCACCGGTATCTGTGCTTCTCAGTGTAGGGTAATGGCAAATGTCTTATCCGCTGCACCATTGCACAAGAAGCGGCACGAGGTCTACCACGTGCATATTGCCACACATTTAGCCATTTACTGGCTCCGCCATGCGGAGCGACAGCACCCGCTGGTCTTCCTTGTCTTTCCCGGCTCGTGCGTTGGTTCGCTCAGTGCCTCTGCCTGGCTAGTCCTGGTGTGCCCTTCTGCCCTTTCTCCCGGCTTTCGGTGACATATTTGTGGAGGTGCTCGGTGTTTTCCCAATGCACGAAGAGCTCCCGGGAGCCTCCAACGACGTCCAGCTACACCCCGTGGACACGACACCTATCCATTAGGCAAGCCGCCGCTTGCGAGGCTTAGATGCTGAGATCGACCCCTGACGGCACCACCGCGCGCAATAACGGCACCACCGCGAGCAATAAAGACGTGGAAGACTGGTTGGCCAGCTACGACCGGGTCGCTGCGTTTAATCTGTAGGCCTAGGACCACAAGTTACGCAATGTTTATTTTTCCCTGGAAGATTTCGTCAAGACGTGGTTTGAAAGCCACGAGTCCGTGATCCCCACCTGGCGAGACTTCCGGCGACAGTTGCTCGACACCTTCGGCAGCAACTAACGGAAAGAGCGAGCTGAAGCTGATCTGCAGTCCCGAGCGCAGCGGCCAAATGAGAGCGTCGCTATGTTCGTAGAAGACATGACGCGGCTCTTCAACTGCGCAGATCCTACAATGTCTGAAACGAAGAAGGTACGTCATCTTATGCGAGGAGCCAAAGAGCAGCTTTTCGTAGGACTTGTGCGCGACCCTCCTATAAGCACAGTGGTTGGCTTTGCTCGGGAGGCGACAAGCATGGAGCGGCCTTGCAGCAGAGGTTCACGCATTATGGCCGTCCGGCGAATATAACTGTTATGGACGCCAACATGCCGCTGCCCGGCACCGACAGTGAGGCTCTCCGTGAGCATGTGAAGAGCTTTGTGCGCGAAGAGTTACAGAAGCTTCGCCCTGTCGAGCAACACCCGGGTGCCGGAGCCATCTCGGATGTCATTCGCGACGAAGTCCGTCGAGCGGTGCCGCCAATGGCCTGTCCCCAGCCGCCGTCTGAGCCGTATGTCATCACATACAGTGAAGCGTTGCGCAGCTCTGCGCCAGCACCACCAGCGTTTTACTGTCCTGCTCCTTCTGCACAGTATCAACGCTTTTCGACTTCGTCTGCCCTCTCCGATGAACGATCACCCCTCAGTAAAGCACACACGTGGCGCACATCGAACAACAGGCCCTTGTGCTTTCACTGCGGTGAAGCCGGCGACATACTGCGCCACTGCCCGTATCGTCCGATGGGCCTGCGAGGGTTTTCACTAGACGCACCCCGGCCACGCTATGGTGAACGACCCCGTGACATCGAGCAGTACCTGACGGCCAGCTTCCCCCTAGCGCCTTCGCCACAGCACCCGTTCAGGTCGCCGTCGCCCCGTCGGTTCTCTTCCCCAGGTCGCCAGCCGTCCATCCGGCAGTACTCTAGTCCACCCCGGGAAAACTGAAGACGCCGACCTCGGGGGGTAGGGCCGCCATTGCTCCGCAATTCGAACAAGATACTCTGCTCGACGAATTGACCCTTTAACCCGATCTTCCACCCCCTGCTCCGACTACCTTACGACGCCCAGAACAGCCTCTGTTCAACGCCCCATTTCTTCGAACAACTTGACCCTCCACTCCGGAACCTTCCGAGACGCGCGTTCCAGAAAATGAGGTTGTTTCCGCCGAAATACCGCTCCTCGCTGACAACCACCATGTGACCACCCTCGTCAATACCGGAGCCGATTTGTGCGATATGAGTCGTGGGCTTGCTGCCCTCTTGAGAAAAGAGCTGATACCACGGCACGGATCTGAAGCGAATTATTTTACCACGGATAAGGAGTGCCTTGCTGTTGTTTGGGTGGTGTGAGGTGCACAAAAAATCCTCAAATGATTGTGAACGCGGTGCGTCCACAGTGGTGCGTCGGACAGCGGAGCGCAGCGCCTGCCAGCCCGGCGTTGCGCGTGTGCGCGTGCGAAGGGTGTGTGCTTGGTGACGGCGACAAAGAGAGTGGCGAGCACGAGAAGCGGAGAGCTGACGTGGCAGAAAACCGAGGTGTGAAGGAAGACAACAAAGCGGAGATCGTGTAATTCAAGCCTGGAGGTGGCAGCCGTCGGACGTTGGGTCCATGCTGCCGTGGACCTCCCTTGGATCGCCGACGCAAGCCTACTGCGTTTTCCGCAAGTGTGCAGGTGGCAGCCAATGGACGGAGGGTCCGTGCTGCCGTAAGGCGCTCTTGGATAGCTGCTCTAAGCCTCCGGCGTTCCGTGGCGCCGTCGACTGGACTTGGTTACGCTTGTTTCTGCTGATGCCGTTTTTCGGGCTGATGACGAGAGTCCACCGGCGTCTCCCTGTGTTCCTCTCCGCTCCTGCCACCACCTGGCTCCCTTACGCCGCTTTCTTCGACGCAACGCCAGCAACGCATCGCGCCACATCCACCCACGTCCGCACTGTTTGCAAGGCAACCCCGCTTCACCTGGGACGCTCAGTACCTCGTTAACACGTTCCCTTATTTCTGTGGCTCTGTACGCATGTTCAGAGTTTGTTCCTTGTTTTCATTTCTTATTGGCTGTTTTCCTCTAAATCATAAATACGGCTGCGTTTCGTTTTGTTTGATATCTTTGTTCTCTTATACGGTTCAAAACAGCACGCGATAGCGTTCCCCTTCAGAAAGTCGGGGACGCGCTACCAATTTGCGAAAATTCGTGTCCGCGCGACAGGACGAAGCCGTGTTTTTTTTTTCATGGGTTCGTAAAAAGAAACGATGGCAACTCTAAAGGATTCGGTCGCGTTGGGCGAACGCATGGGGCTGAAAGACGCCGAGCTGCGAAAGTGGGTGGCTGCAGAGCAAAAGAGGGAACGCGCAGCACGTGCTGCCGAACGCGAGCACGCAAAGGCGCAAGCAGAGGCTGAAGAGCACAGAGCGCTAGCTGAACGCGAGGATGCAAAATCGCTAGCAGAAGCTGAAGAGCGCAGATTGCAGCTCTAATTAAGACTTGCAGAACCAGGTGGGGGTAATCGAGAACCCGCACCGAGGCCCTCAGCAGCGGTCAGCCCGCACAAATTGATCCCGTCCTTCGACGATCGCGGGGATGACTTAGATGCATACCTCAAACGTTTTGAGCGCGTCGCAGAAGAGCACAGCTGGCCCAAGGAAAAATGGGCTACAGCACTCAGTATGTCTGACTGGGGAAGCTCTCCGTGTGTTCGGTCGACTGTCCCCAGCAGATTCAATGGATTATGATGAGGCAAAACTAGCCTTGCTCCAACATTTTTGGTTTACGACAGAAGGTTATCGCGAAAGGTTACGTGAAAGTAAGCGGCTTGATAAAGAAACAGGCAAGCAATACGCAGCACGTTTGCTTAGTCTTTTCGATCAATGGGTCGAGATGTCGTGAACGTCCACAACGTATAATGATTAACATGACTTGGTGGTGGCCGAATAGTTGATGAGGAACTGTAATAGTCGTCTGGCGATTTTTCTTCGAGAAAGAGAGTGCAAGACACTGGACAAAATGGTTGAGGCAGCAGATAACTTTCTGGAGGCCCAGCGGCAAAGAAACTTGCCTTCGTTCAAATATTCGTTCGAGGATGCCATTCTGAATGAGAAGGATGTACCATACAGTAGACAGTCAGAAATGTGGCTCATTTGTAATCGACCTGGACATAAGGCTGCCGACTATCGCTCTAAGCCAAAGCAGTTTTATTACGTTTATTGTCGAAAAACAGCGCATGAAGTTCCTGCTCAAGGAAGCACGAAAACCAGAAGCAATCGTCCTGTTGTGTCCAACCAGTGAGGTTTGCCTCTCAAACTGCGTCCACAACAGAAGATAGGTTTGAACCAGCTGGAGATAAGGTGTTGGTCGGACTTGTCCGGGAAAAGCCTGCAGACGCCCAACACATGCCTGTACTACAGGGAGAGCTCCGAGGCCTACCCGTAAGTGTTTTACGGGACACGGGGAGCAAAACAGTGGTTGAACGGGGGGCCCTAGTTCCTGACCCAGCTCTCACTGGCTCGACATTTACGGTGTTTCTTATTGATGGCAGTAGTATCGAAGTTCCCGAGGCAGAAGTCTATATCGCTTCACCTTATTTCACTGGCATGGCTCTGGTGAAATGCATAGAGATACCGTTGTACGAAGTCATAATTGGAAATATACCGGAGGCCCGTGGGCCGGCAAGTCCAGATATTAATTGGAAGAAATTGGAGGGCGTTGCTAAATTATGTCCTGATATAGGCATTGACGTAGTCGCCAGTGAAAATGGTGAGGGCAACGGCCCAGAAGAGGTGTTGGCTTGAAACTAAGTTTCCGGACGAAGGAGGAAAAATACTGCATTAAGCGTTGATCCCAGGAGGTCCACCAAGGAAATGTTAGAAGCAGAGAAAAAAGACGATCAGTCGCTGAGGGCGTTTTGGGTGAAAGTAGGGAAGGTGTTCCATGGAAAGCACTGCACTTCGCACTCGTATTCTGTTGAAAAGGCTATGCTGTGCCGCCTTTATCATGTCGCCTCTGGCAGAGAGGTTCGACAGGTAGTACTTCCGAAGTCTGGCTGATCACAGGTATTAAGGCTTGCTCACGATAGCCCGTTGGCGGGGCATCAGGGAATTAAGAAGACTACAGACATTGTTCTGGAAGAATTCTACTGGCTGGGAGTGCAGGAGGAAATTAAGAGGTATGTCAGGTCGTGCAACTCCTGTCAAAGGACGTGCCCGAAAGGCAAAGTAGGAAAACCTTCGTTGGGACGCACGCCTCTTATCGACACTCTATTTGATCGGGCCGCTTTCGATATTGTCGTCCCGCTGTCGCTGACGTCGGTGAATTGGAATAGATATATTCTCACTCTCGTCGATTTTGCCACGTGGTATCCCGACGCCGTGGCTCTACCAAAGATAGATTCAGCAGCCGTGGCTGAAGGTTTGGTGGAGATATTCTCACGCATAGGTTTCCCGAGAGAAATCCTTTGTGACCAGGGCTCCTGTTTCACTTCCGAAATGATGAGAGAGCTCAATGATCTATTGGCAGTGAAGCATCTCAGCGCGACCCCTTACCATCCGATGTGCAATGGGATGGTGGAGAAATTTAACGGCACACTCAAGCAGATGCTGCGGAAGCTCACTCAGGAGCCGCCCAAAACATAGGTTAATTATAGGGCTCCGCTTCTGTTCACATACAGAGAGGTACCGCAGGCGATTCTGGGGTTTTCTCGGTTTCAGTTGATATTTAGACGACATGTGCGAGGACCTCTCGCAGTCCTCAGAGAGCTCTAGACCAGGGAAGAGCTGAGATAACACACAAAGACGACATATGGTTACGTTCTCGATCGAAGAAAACGTCTCGAGCAAACTGTGAGAGCGGCACATCAAAACTTGTTGCGTGCCCAACAGTTTCAGAAGAGATACTATAACAGGAACAGCAAGAGCGGAAGTTAAGGGTTGGAGATCGTGCCCTCCTTCTATTGCCGAGTAACCACATTAAACTGCTAATGCACTGGAAAGCTTCTTTTGTGGCCTGGGGAAAAAAAACGACGTGGATTACTGGATCGACTTGGGCCACACTAAGAAGCTTTTCCACATCCATATGCTGAAAAGATACGAAGAGCGTGCGTCCCAAGAGACCATGAAGGCGTCTTCATTTGTCGTAATGCGCTGATTGCATGAGCGATTTATAAATTACCGGAGGTTAATTCCCAATGTACAGTTCTGCTATCCGGTGTGTTTGCAATAGTTACTTGTGCAAATGTAGTCTAGGAGTGTCTAAAAGTTGTTTATTTTTCTTCGTTTTCTGGTTATGTTTATGGGGGTTTAACGTCCAAAAGCGACTCAGGATATGAGAGACGCCATAGGGAAGGGCTCCGGGAATTTCGACCACGTGGGGTTCTTTAACGTGCACTGACATCGCACAGTACACGGGCCTCTAGGATTTCGCCTCCATCGAAATTTGACCGCCGTGGCTGGGATCGAACCCGCGTCTTTCGGGCCAGCAGCCGAGCGCCATAACCACGCAGCCACCGCAGCGGCTTTTTTCCGGTTATGTGCTGCTCAGTTTGAAAACTTTCACCTTTATGATGCAGACGGGTTTAAAGTTTGTGTTTGGTGTTTCGTATGGTCTTTATTTTCCTTTTTTCTAGATGTATTAAGTTTGACCACATGTTTCCTCTGTGCGCGTTTCCATATGCCTCCATGTGTCACTGTGTAAAGTGCCTTCGGTGACTTCGGCAGCGTTTAACTTGTCTGTTTACCACATGAACATAAGTGTTGTGTGCACCAACGGCAGTTTTTTCTATATGGAAAAACGTTTTCGAAGGGGGGTGGGCATATGTGAGGCGCACAAAATATCCTCGGACGATTGTTAATGCGGTGCATCCACAGTGGTGCGTCGGACAGCGGAGCGCAGCGCCTGCCAGCCCAGCGTTGCGCGTTTGCGCGTGCGAAGGGTGTGTGCGAGCCAACGGAGACAAAGAACGTGGCGAGCACGAGGAGCGGAGAGCTGACGTGTCAGAAAACCGTGGTGTGAAGGGAGACAACGCAGAGGATATCGTGTGATTCAAGCGTGGAGGTGGCAGCCGTCGTACGTTGGGTTCGTGCTGCCGTGGACCTCCCTTTGGTCACCGACGCATGCCTACTGCGTCCCTTTCAAGCTTGGAGGAGGCAGCCGATCGACTGAGGGTCCGTGCTGCCGTAAGGCACTCTTAGATAGCCTGCAATGAGCCTCCAGCGTTTCGTGACGCCGTCGGCGGGACGTGGATACGCTTGTTCTTTCTGCTGATGCCAAGTTCTTCGAGCTGATGTCGGGAATCCACCGGCGTCTTCTTCTGTTCCTCTCCGCTCCTACCAAGACCTGGCTAACTTACGCCGCTTTCTTCGACGCAACGCCAGCGACGCATCGCACTACATCCACCCGCGTCCGCCCTCTCTGCAAGGCATCCCCGCTTCCCCTGGGACCCTCAGTTCGTGGTGAACATGTTCCCTTATTTCTGTCGTGTTGCACGGGTGTTGAAGTGTGTTGCTTGCTTTCGTTTCTTATTGGCTCTTTTCCTTTAAATTATAAATGGGGCTTCGTTCTGTTTTGTTTTATCTGGTTGTTCTCTTCTATTGTCCAAAACTGCACGCGATAGCGTTGCCCTTCTGAAAGTCGGGGACGCGCTACCAATTTGCGACAGGCGGTAACGAAATTTCGCCCAGACTTGTATGGTCGCCCATTTCGAGTCGTGAGCGATCACCACTCGCTTTGTTGGCTCGCAAACCTTAAAGACCCATTGGAGAGGCTAGCGCGTTGGAGCCTCCGCTTACAAGAATTCGATGTTACCATCGTGTACAAGTCTGGCAACAAACACAGCGACGCAGACTGCCTTTACCGTGCTCCTCTCATGTACGCCATTGCTGACACGCAAGACGATATGCCGCTTTTCTTCAAGCTATAATCACGTCCGTTCCTGCTCAACAACAGCCAGATGACGCCGAGCTACGATCCCTCAAAGGCCGCACCTCGTCGCTGCCCCGCTTCTTCACACGCAGGCTATCGTCGTTCTGCTTGCGGGGTGGCATCCTCTACAAGAAAAACCACGGTCCCACGGACACTCCGTACCTGCTCGTGGTTCCAACGGTGAATCGAGGCAAAGTTCTGCAAGCATGCCACGACGACCTTTCTTCCAGGCACCTCGGCTTTCTCGCACGTTGGCACGGATACGGCAGAAGCATTATGTTACCCGGCTTGCTAAAGTTGTTCAGCACTATGTGCAGTATTCCGATATACAGAAAACTAAAGTAATGTTCAACAGCCAAGCAAGAGAACAGCAGTTCACAATTGTCAGCAAGGAGCTGGAAGTGGTAAAGCAATATGTCTATTTAGGGCAGGTAGCGACCGCTCATCCGTATAATGACAAGGAAATAACAAGAATAAGAATGGGGTGGAGTGCATATGGCAGGCTATCTCACATCGTGAATGGCGATCTGCTTGCATCATTGAAGGGAAAAATCTACAACAGCTGTATCTTACCGATACTAATCTACGGGGCAGAAACGAGGAGGCTAACGGAAAGGGTTCAACTCAAGTTGAGGACCATGCAGCGGGTTGTGTCGGGAAAAATGATAGGTGTAACGCCAAGAGACCGGAAACGGGCGGAGTGGTTGAGGGAACAAACACAGGTTAATGATATCCTAGTCAAGATCAAGAGGAGAAAATGGGCTTGGGCAGGGCATTTATTGCGAATGCAAGATAACCGCTGGTAAACAAGGGTAACGGAGTGGATTCCAAAAGGAAGCCTAGTAGGGGGCGGAAGAAAGTTATGGGGGGGGGGGGGGGGTTGAGATTAAGACTTTTGCGGGCACACGGTGTGCGCAGGTGAGAAAGGACAGGGTTAAATGGAGAGACATGGGAGGGGTCATTGCCCTGCAGTTGACGTAGTCACGCTGATGATGATAATGATTATTGCTAAGGCGTCATACCCTTAAGGCAGACTTAACTCTTCCCTCCAATTTATTTTTTCGCCCTGCATTTCCATCTTATTACGAAAGGCGTGTCACCTAGCCGCTGCACTTTGGTTTCAGATTTTGAAGAACTTGCGGCCTCCCGGGGGCTTACGGCTGGACGAACCAAGCCTAAATTCTGCGGAACTCCCCTTTTCACTGGAACGGGAAAAATGGTGCGTACTGGTAATCAGAGCCGACGGCCAGTACGTCTATGAAGTTGGGAACGTGAAAGCGGCAAATACCGAGTAATGGCTGCTAAACCTAGCGACAATCCCACGTGGACCAAGCGCTAGTAAGTAAAAGTGACGTGATCGCATGGTTAGGTTATTCTAGACAATTGAGAATTGCACTTTTTATCTTGGAACTGAACATTGGGAAAGGGTTCGCGCATGAGATTAGAACAAGTACCACGGCCGATTGATGCAAAGCGCGAAGCGAGGTGCTTCGCGCTTTGCATTAAGCGGGGGTGCAAGTACTATTGGGGAGAAAAGTTTGCGGGACGAGAGTTCTGGGAAACACATTTATTGTAGCAACTTCGCCACCAAGTCGCCTGATATTTTGTAAAATTAAAGGCCTAAAATTAATGATCCTTCCTCTGGTGACACTATCTGGCAAATAGGTTGAGGTATTATAAACATTTTTGCAAGAACTGTAGTCCCGCAAACTTTTGTACTCGATAGTACAATGGAGCGGAAGTACATTTGGGTTAACCTTAATACGCGTTCCTAGTGGTCGAGGACGGCCGCGGTGGGGAAACCTGGCTTGCGGAAGGGAATCCGAGCTTGTTGCCTTCTTTCAGGGTTTCCTGTCTCTGGTTCTCCAGACCCCTGCGAACGTATCGTAATATAGAAATAGAATTGGAGTACGAGGTCCGCTTATTTGGAATACCGCAAGTGCTTGCCTTCTACGTAGTCCTGTAAAGAAGCTTTACTAGGCCTGCGCAAATTTAAAATCGGTCGCGGGGTTCTACCCAGACAGATTGTCTTATAGCTGTTTCTTAAAATTCCAAGATCCTTCCCCTGCAACAAGTTCTTTCCGGCTTCTTCCCAGGGCAGATTAGTGAAAACCAAAAAAAGGGCTGTGTCCCCATCAAGAAGTACCAACTAGCCCACCACTTAATTTCGAGCATGTAAGCCTAAGTGCCAAGTAGCGGAGCAACATTGATTTTGAGCATTCATTTTTAGTTCTCATGGCGCTCTTTCCTTCTGAATGAAAGTAGTTTGTGGTGTCTCCCTCTCGTCTCTGTTCATTGTCCGGCTGTTGCAGAGTAAGCATGAAGCACTGGATACACCACAATTTCTTTATGAGAATAGTTGAGTCTCCCCGGGGGTCTCTTACTGGGCTGTGCTGTCACTAAATTGTTTTTTCCAAAATATATTTTTTTCCTACCTTAAACTGCGTTCTTATTTATTCACAATTAAGCACTTTTTAATAATTTGAGTAAGTAAGTTCGTTATCTTAGCGGTGCGGCGGGGGCTATTTTGAGCCTTCTTAGTCAGGCACAAAAAACAACTGTCCAGCATTAAGCTTTGTTGCACGATGAAATAATAGCGAAAAAGGAAAACGAGGGAGGGAAAGAGAACAATGCAGACAAACGCTTGTCTCAGTGCTTGCTCAGTGCCATCTGCAGAAACTTAGCCTCCGGCAGGGGTTGAATAAGACCCTCGCAGACATGTTCGCTATGTATGCCGACGCAGAACACACCTTGGACCTCATCATTCCTTAAGCAGTCTTCATTTTGACCACCTGCACATCCGAAGACCGCCAGAACGACGTCTTCAATGGTCATACACAAGACGCAAGCAACGACCATGCTGAGCGTCATGCTGCCGAGTGTCACCAATGCAACCTCAACAACCTCGAGGTCGCTGACTGAGTGAAGCGCGCCGAAGACTAGATGGTTTTTACGGGTTTAACATCCCAGAGCGACTCATTCTATGAGGAACGCCGTAGTAAAGGCCTCCAAAATTTTCGACCATCTGGGGTTCTTTCACGTGCACTGACAAAACACAGTACACGCACCTCTAGAATTTTATTTTCATCGAAATTCGAACGCTTTGGCAGTGATCAAATCCGCGTATTTCGGATCGGAAGCCGAGCGCCATGACCACTGTGCCACCGCGACGGCGAAGAAACAAGATTTTAGAGTGGATTCTTTCTTTCGACGCGGCGAATGTTTGCTACGACGGCTGAAGAGCGGACGGGAGCAACTGCACGTCAAAGGGCAACAGCAGCGAAAACTTTCAGCGAACTGATCATGATTTGAAAAAGAAGTATGTGAACATAGCAGCATATAAAATCCTAGAAGCGGCGAAAAAAGGCAATTGTGCTCTTCAGCTTAAAAAAGCGGCCGGTGGCGCAGCGTTTTGAAGCGTCAGAGGCTTCCAGGTAGGCCAAGTAGCCTGTTGTCCAGCTCTATGAGAACAAGCGGGCGAGCGCGTGGGCATGTGCTGCAGTTAAAATTCCTGACGCATGCAGAAATGAGATATCGCCATTGATAAGGAGTCGCGGAGTGCACTATGCCTTTTCCGCAACGTGTTTTATGCTTGCATGTACAGTAAAGAATGTAAAGGAAGCAACTTCGATAACGTTTTCGTAAGGCCGTCCGATATTCTGCAGAGGTGGCTTGCCGAATAGTGGCGACCACAATAAGGAGTGTGTGACGCCGTAGTATACAGTTGCATCTTCCAGGGGCGCCGCGCGTAGGCGTAGATCCTGGGGGGCTGATACGTCGGGCGGTGTGGAAGCTACATGTGCCCGTGTGTGTAGCTCTCTTTACATTTCTTTGGTGTTTTTCTTGAAACTTCGGAACGATGCGCATGGTCAAGCGTCGAAAGCAAGTACGACCGAAGTGTTTTCACACTTCAGTACTTCAGACGACTTCTTCACGAGCTGAATATTTGCCGACCACCATATTTCCCAAAGCGAACGTGGCTGCAAGCTACATGCTGCCCCCCTCTCTCAAAACCTACCTTGGCAGACACTCCGAAGTGGACAGAAGGATAACATACTGATGGCTGTTCTATCTTCGATTAGGACCATTTTGGAAACAATTTGAACGCCTACCCTATTCTGCAGCTGCAACCGTGCCTGCAATAAACATGTCTCCTTTGTGTAAACTCTCCTTCACAAGAAAACAACCCAACATAACTCGAAAAAGCTTCGAAAAGCTCGCTTGCATTTGGTGGTGGTCCCTGTTCCAATGGATTTAACATCATATTTTGCTGGAATGACGCAACGTGTAATCCAAGGATTCCTTGTTGGAGGGTGTTCGATAAATGGGGGGAAAATGAAACATACAGTGACAAACTGTGTTCTGAAACGTGAGCCAAAGGTTTTGAAATCTGCATCTGTATTGCACTACAACGCGGAAAAAAGCGAAACTCAAGGTTAGAAATGGACAAGTGTGTTTGCATCCGTCTCGCATGCGGGAGGTGCGCAGTTCGATCCTTACTGTCGCCGGGTGCCCACCAGGGATGCAATAAGTCCAAGATTTCCTTAGGCCTGGTCGTCGGCTTTAAATTCAACACTTTAGAAATGAGTCTTTGACCCGACCTTGAGCAATGATGGTCTTCAGCTCAGGTGCCCTTGAGCCATAAAAAATCAATCATAATCAGGCAAGTATGCTAGCATCGCCCACTTTTCCAAGGTTACTTACAGTTCCTAATACGGTTCGAGACGGAATGGAAATTCCCAGGGGCAGTGAGCAAACCGGATTATCATGGCCAGGCATCCCTTTGACGATGGCACTCTGTATCTGGTCCAACGGACCAACAGTCTGTGGGGAATATGAGATCAGCCAAGACTGTCTTTCGATGTGACTGGTGTGTGCTTCGAAATGACGCTGTTTCACAAAGGTGGAATTTGAGCACTAAACTGATGATCATATATTACGCAGAGAATGAGAGCCGCGTGCATCATGTTTCACAGATTTCGCGCATAATAAAATTGCGACCGAGTATCCCTTTAGGGTATCAAATGTTATTCTGCCCTTTAAGGAATTCTCGAATCAGAGTTATTTACGCAAACTGGAAGAATTTGAACACCATTGGTTAGCAGCTCACGAGATATTGCCTCAGCGCTTGGTACATCTGGCAGGCCAACGAAAGAACGGTACCTTTGACTCAGCTAGGCTACTGCGCCGTTACATGTTTGTCGGTATTTACGTACTAGAACATTTATGTGCGGCAATTCTAATGTTAAAAAAGTCTGCCGGAAGTGAAGTTTCGGTGAATGAAAATGCATCAGGTTCGTGCTAGAGCACAAGGTCCTCAAGGTGAAGAGTTTTGTTGATACTTTGGGCATTTAAGTTTTATGCCTTAAGATATTTTATTGCATTTGCGACAAATATCTGGAATGCTTTTATCGACGCTTTTTCATCTAGCGAGAATATGTGCTTTTTTTCGTCGTGCCATGTGGTTGGCGATACAAGGTTTCTAAACTCTTTGCGGTGCCCTCTTAGGATTATAACGGTGTAGTCTTGCTTTTTCTCAAGACACATTTTGCAGTTCTCATATTTGTGTGAAAAATCTCAACCCACGCTTTAGTAATATTCCCTAGATTGTGAGCCAAAACATTTGGCACACTTCTTCCGGTGTCTATTCGAAAACGCGCTTACCATTTATTTTTCGAATATTACTTTATACAGTGTATTATCAGCTCCCTTCAGTGATATATTGTGATATCCCTCTGTGGTGAAAATACCTTTGAAATAAACCATGGCCTTTTTGTTAATGAGAGGAGTCGTTTCACCGGTGACTGACGCAAAAAGGACACTACTTAAAATTGTGATTGTAGAAGGAAGTGCTATTGCCAAGAAACAGAAAATAACGGAAGCTTAATCTGGAACCTACCAACAAAAGCCACTAGTTGTTCACGTTTAAAAATTGTATTGCTATATTAGCGTGAAGTTCTTGCGCTGGTTAGAGCTTGAAGTCGAGACATTATGTGGCCTGCATGTTATGGCAGCATTGCAGCTGCCGCCTAACAGTTGTGGTACCCAGAACAAGGCACTGCTTCGTAATGCTCATACAGAGTCGAATGTCTCTGTTGAATTCCCGTACAGATTAACATAGCAACCATTTGCTCCAAGACAGAAGGTGGCTGCGGACACTAGCGATCACTCTCTGTACAGCCGACCTTTTTCCGGCAATCAGAGCATGTGCCCATCCATTGTTCTTTCATACTGACAGATCACGAAACGCCTGATCGTGACGCATTAGAGCGTGAAGGACGTCCCAGATGAAATGCGCCATTAAATCTTCGCGCATTACCCGGAATCGCAAGATGCATCTCAGCTATAAATAATCAGAAATGAATCCTGTCATGGAAAGAATGCGAGATGTGCCGCTTATTGCAATGTCAAACTGAACCATGATGCAGAAAAGAGTCGGCATAATTACGTTTTAAAGTCACTTTGACCTCTAAATAAGTGAAGAATATTGTCGTGGGTAACAAAGCGCCAGTAAAACGCGCGTCATGGAGCTCAAAGCGTCTCTTCTCCTGATAACGAGTGTGTCTTGCTATTAGAGTTTCCTGGAAGGGACGGACAATCTGAAGAACTTTTGAAAGTAGAATAGAAAGAACGCCGTCCTGCTTGTCTTCAATGTATTCAGGCTCAGACTGCTTATTAGAGGTTAAAAAAGCCGGTGGCTACAGAAGAACTGGTTGGGAAAGTGAAATACTGCTTTCTTGCAAAGAATTTTGATCTTTCAAGCCTGCGCAGGGAACCGAAACTGGGTTGATTTCTGGTGAAGCGCTGGAAAATAGCAAGCAAGGCGTTTTTCCCCTGGAGGAGTTTTTCATATGTTCAAATATGGCCGAAGCATAGAGTCTTTGTCACGCGCTACTCATCCATGTACAGAAATCTCTACTTTCACCGTCAGGCTCTTTACCGTCCTCTCTCCTTTTATTTTGGTGTCAAGGTTGTGTAGGCATGCACACATTTGGGGTGTTTTAGATTGGCTCTCCAGATTAGCTCTACTGAACTGTTAAACTTATCTGCGGTGTCGGATCCTGGCTGTGTCATGTTTTAATTTGGAGCGTATAAAAAGGAATGCTCGAGGCGTATTCGAATAAAAGTTTGAATACGGCGCCGTTTAATCATAAACGAGAAGCACCAACTTGCCCGCCAGAAAACCTTTCTAGAGAAATACGTCCATAGCCCTGGAGAACGCCTGCATGTCATTCTCATGTCCCCTTACGCGAGTATCACGCAGAAGAAGAAATCCCGAAACATCGCTGCTGCTGACTGCACACTGATCAAGACAGAATAGCACTGTGTGCCACCTGAAGCCAACAGATGGGTCAAAATTTCCAGGATTCATACTGAGTTAGTCAACACTGAAACATGTACGCCAGTCCTCAGAATGGCTCTTGGAGTCGGTTGTAGGCCATTAAAGTGTAAATATTTAACGGTGGCGAGGTGTGCGTTCCGAAGTCCGGCGCAGTGTCGAGGGTCTGTGTTATGGTTTTTTCGATTCGCAGTGTAGGACAGTTTTTCGGAACGCATACTAAGAGGTTTAGAAGCGAAGTTCACGGGCGACATGTCAGAATCTATCAGGAAGGCTACAGGCGCACAGGATCACCCGCTGAAATTGCGTGGGAACGTACGCACTGAGCTCGAGGCCGTAATGAACCGTTTAGATTTTTGGGCCGACGGAGGTCAGACGCCTGCCTTGTGCTTCTGCCGCTGTATTGACTTCCACTAGTATGAGTAGTGAAAGTGAGATTGGCGCGCGTTTTGCACTTTTTCGCTTTTCCTGCACCTGCAATGATCGATCGTTCTGGAAAAGGTCGAGAAGTCCGCCGATTGTTTAGAATCGAGATCTCTGCGGGAAAATAAAAACATGCGGGCGCGCACGAGAGAGCAAGCACCTGGTGAGCGGCGGCAGTAGGAGACGGTCTTATCCCGAATCGCGCTGAGGCGACGCTCACGAAGTTCTCCCCTGCGCAGGCTCTCGCCTGTAGTGCAGCAGAAGGTAGAGACTGATCGTTCAGCGTGAGATCTGGCTGGAATCCGCTGGCCTAGGACCGCTGAACTCGTAGCCACCTATTGAATGTTTTTTGTTATGCTGGACGCACCTGACTGTTGGAATAGTTGGAGGCTCACTGACGTGGACACATGCAGTTCCCGCTTGCGGGACATTTTTTTAGACGGTAGCATTATTTATCTTTTAGGTTCCTTAATTTTTGCACCAGAGGTGTGGGTGTAATTATTCTAAACATGCATGTTGCAAATGTGGGTTCATAACAAATATCGCTGAATAGTAATTACAAGCCAGCGGTTCTTTAACTATCAAGCTCATGCTCTGCTGTTATATGCACGGACGCCCTTTGAGAGAAATACTTGGAAGAGGCATCGTTTAGTTATCGGGGCGAAAAATTAAGCAGGCGCTATTAATATCTCATTTAGCGTGGAAGTTTATATCTGTTGTGTCTCGCAAGAAGGTTTTTGTGTCAACATGAAACTAATAGCCATTTGGCGCAAGTTTAGTGCAAAAATCAAGATTTTCCGAAAGATTTTTTCGTTAGCCCAGCTTGTGCTCCTGCTATCGATGGAACGGTGTTCACGCATCTCTTTTTCCATTGCACCGAGCGAGATGTCACAAAAGATATAAAACAAGAAACACCTGTGTGTTCTTGATTCTTTGACAGAAAACAGCAGCATTCATCCATTCTGTCCTCTTCAATCAACGTAGAGCAGCTTTCAGCACTTTATTTCGAAACATAGAAAAAGTGGCCGTGTGTGAGGGCCGAGACGTTTTTAAGAGCGGCAGCTCTTACTCATCACGTTTCGAGATTTCATGGGGTCTGCTACACCCTTGATTACAGCGCCATCCGTGGCAGCAAATACTCATCACGTTTCGAGATTTCGTGAGGTCTCCTACCACCCCGAGATCAAAGCGCCATCTGGGGCTGGAACCAGAAAAACGCGCATCTCGCACTGAGACTTGTAGCGCCATCTACAACAGCAATGTAGAAACAAATGCCACGTGCCAATAATGACGTCACGGTCCAATATGTTGGATAGAGGTGGAACTAGGCGAGTATGACGTCAGAGGACGAAATGGAGGAATAGTTTCGGTTTCTCGAATCCAGGATGGCGGCAGTTGTTGTTGTTGTTAGCCTATCAAAAGATGGCACATACCCACACTGACCAAATCGGCGGTCAGACCTGCAACGCAGAGGAGGGTGCTAAAAATATCTGGCTGCCTACAGGCGGCAATTTCAATCTGAACAGGGCAACAATTAACGCTAGAACGTTATACAGTGAGGCTAGCCTAGCAGTACTATTGGAGTAAATAGTGGGCATTAAACGGGATGTAATGGGGCTTAGTGATATTAGGAGGTCCGGTGAGGCGTTTACAGCACTAAAGGCCGGGCACAAACTGCTGTCGCGGATTAGCGGACCGACTAAAAGTAGGTGTGGGATTACTCACTAATCAGGACATAGATTGCAACGTACAGAAGTTTCATAGTATTAACGACAGGGTTTAGCTATCTTAAGTAGGCTAAATAGGAGCTACAAGCTGAACATGGTGCAGTCCTAGTCACCTACATCCAGCCATAGTGACAAGATCGTGGAATGCTTCCATGAAGACAGGGAATCGGCAATGAACAAAGCAAAATCACAGTACACTCTACAGATGGACGACTTCAATGAGAAGGTGAGATACAAGCAGGCTGGCGACCAGGCTGTAGGCGTCTTTTGAATAGGTTCTGGGAATAGCAGCGGAAAGTTATTAGTAGAGTTTGCAGATAGAAATAATTTACCGATTTAAATACCTTTTTCCGCAAAGTAGAAAACGAGAAGTGGATCTAGTAGAGCCCCAATGGTGAGACTCAATATGAAATGTACTTCATTCTATGAGCTCATCCTGGCATTTTGCAGGATGTGGAGGTCGACCGAAAGGTGCGGTGGAGCGGCCACAGAATGGTAGGGTCTCGGATTAGCTTAGACTTGAAGAGGGAATGGACGGAAGTAGTGAAGCGGAAGTGTCCTAAGGAGTTGGCGGCAAGAACCAAAGTAGAGGATTTCAGGATTTCGCTGCAGAAAAGATAGTCGGTATTAGTTGTAAAAGGTGATCTAAATGTTCAAACTATGAAAGATAATCTTACTCCTATCAATACGGAGTGCGCAGTTGAAGTAGGTGGTAAGATGGTTTGACAGGATACCGGCAAGCTATCGCAGGAGACGAAAAATTTGATTCAAAAACGCTAAAGCTTGAAGGCGTCTAGCCCTCGAGAAAAAATAGAACAAGCAGAGCTGTAGAACTTAATAAATAAGCGCAAGAGGTAGCCGACATACAGAAGTTTAATATGGAGGGAATCGAGCATGCTCTAAAGAACGGAAGTCGTCTAAATGGGGCGAAGAGAGAAACAAGGCATAAGTAAATACCAGATGCATGCGTTAAGAGACAAGCAGGGCAATGTCGTTAAAATATGGAGAGATAGTAAAAGTAGCCGAATAGTTCAACACCAATCTATATAGTTGCCAATGTAATCAGAACGTTAATGGTAGTTAGAGTAGCGCACAGCAACGCGTCATCCTGCCAGTAACGAAAGAGGAAGTAAAGAACGATTTAGGGAGCAATGCCAAGGAGAAAAACAGCTGGCGAGGATCAGGTAACGCCAGATCTGTTGAAGGATGGAGGGGAGATTGTGCAAGAACTAGCCACCCTGTATACGCAATGCCTTATGACGTCCACCGTACCAGAAGCTTGGAAGCACACTTTATTATCTTAACTCAGAAGAAAGGAGACTCCAAGGACTTAAAAAATTACAGGCCGATCAGCTTACTGTCGTTGCCTACAAGGTATTTAGTGAGGTAATCGCTAATGGAGGCAGGGTAAGCTTAGACTTCAATGAACCAAATGATCAGACAGGCTTTCCTAAAGAATATTCCACAAGAGATAATATTCACACTATAATGCAGGTTATAGTGAAAGGCGCAGCATATAACCAAACCCATTATATAGCCTTTATTGATCAGGAGAAAGCGTATGACTCATTGGAAACCTTAGCAGTCACGCAGGCATTGCGGAATCACTGTGTAGAAGAGCTTTACGTGCAAATACTGAAAAATGTCGATAGGAACAGGACAGATACCATAGTTTCATATTAAGTAAAAAAAAAATTCCGCCTGTTTACAGGAGGTATTCCAGGCCTGAATGTTGAGCAGTTGAAGATAATAGTTAAAGGAGGATACCTGAATAATCTGAAATTCGTTGATGACATTGCCTTGCTGAGCCACTCAGGAGATGATTTTCAATGTATGAACAATGAATTAGACAAGAAGAGAGGAACAGTGGATCTAAAAATTAACATGCAGAAAACCAAAGTAATGTTCAACAGCCAAGCAAAGGAACAGCAGTTCACAGTTGGTAGCGAGGAGCCAGAAGTGGAAAGACAATATGCCTATTTAGAGCAGTTAGTGACCGCTGATCCGTATCATGACAGGGAAAAAACTAGAACAATAAGAATGGGGTGGAGTGCATATGGCAGGCTCTCTCAAATCATGAATGGCAGTTTGCCTGCATCTCTGAGGAAAAACTATACAACAGCTGTATCTTACCGAAACTAATCTACGGGGAAGAAACGAGGAGGCTAATGAAACGGTTCAGTTCAAGTTGCGGTCCATGCAGCGGGCTGTTTAAAAAAAATGATAGGTGTAACGTTAAGAGACCGGTAACTGGCGCAGTGGTTGAGGGATGAAACGCGGGTTAATGACATGCTAGTCGAAAAAAAGAGGAAATGGGCTTTAGCAGGGCATTTAATGCGAAGGCAAGATAACCGGTGGTAAAGAAGGGTGCCGGAGTGGATTCCAAGATAAAGTAAGCGTATCAGGGGGCGGAAGAAAGTTATGTGGACAGATGAGATTAAGAGGTTTGCGGGCATACGGTGGGCGCAGGTGAGAAAGTGCAGGGTTAATTGGAGAGACATGGGAGAGGCCATTACCCTGCAGTTGGCGTACTCACGCAGATGATGATAATGATTATTGCTAAGGCGCATACCCTTAAGGCAGGCTTAACTCTCCCCTTCAATTTTCTATGGTTCGTCCTGCATCTCCATCTTATTACGGAAGGCGTGCCACCTAGCCGCTGCACTTTGGTTTCGGATTCTGAAGAGCTTGCGGCCTCGCGGGTGCTTGCGGCTGGACGAACCAAGCCTAAATTCGGTGGAACTCCCCTTTTGACTGGAACGGGAAAAATGGTGCGTACTGGCAATCAGAGCCGACGGCCAGTACGTCTATAAAGTTGGGAACGTGATAGCGGCAAATACCGAGTAGTGGCTACTAAACCTTGCGAAAATCCAATGTGGACCAAGCGCTAGTAAGTAAAAGTGCCGTGATCGCACGAATAGGTTATTCTTGACGACCGAGAGTTGCATTTTTTATGCTGGGACTGAACAATCTGAAAGGGTTCGCGCATGAGATGAGAACAAGTACTATCGGGGACAAAAGTTTGCGGAACGAGAGTTCTGGGAAAAAGATTTATTTTAGCTACTTCAGTACCGAGTCGCCTGATACTTTATGATAATATTAAAGGCCTAAAATTAATGCTCCTTCCTCTGGTGGCACTATCAAGCGACTAGGTTGTGCGGTGGAGGTACAATAAAAATTTTTGCAAGGACTATCGTCCTGCAAACCTTTCTACTCGTTAGTAAAATGGAGCGGAAGTACATTTGGGTTAACATTAATACGCGTTCCTAGTGGTCGAGGACGGTCGCGGTGGGGGAACTTGGCTTGCGGAAGGGAATCCGAGCTTGTTGCCTCTTTCAGGGTTTCCTGTCTCTGGTTCTCCAGACCCCTGCGAACGTATCGTAATATCGAAATACAATTGGAGTACGAGGTTCGCTTATTTTGAATACAGCAAGTGCTTGCCTTCTACGTAGCCCTGTAAAGAAGCTCTACTAGGCCTGCGCAAATTTAAAATCGGACGCGGGGTTCAACCCAGACAGATTATCTTATGGCCGTTTTTTAAAATTCCAAGATCCTTCCCCTGCAACAAGTTCTTTCCGGCTTCTTCCCAGGGCAGATTAGTGAAAACCAAAAAAAGGGCTGTGTCCCCATCAAGAAGTACCAACTAGCCCACCACTTAATTTCGAGCATGTAAGCCTAAGTGCCAAGTAGCGGAGCAACATTGATTTTGAGCATTCATTTTTAGTTCTCATGGCGCTCTTTCCTTCTGAATGAAAGTAGTTTGTGGTGTCTCCCTCTTGTCTCTGTTCATTGTCCGGCTGTGTGAGAGTAAGCATGAAGCACTGGCTACACCACAATTTCTTTACGAGAATAGTTGAGTCTCCCCGGGGGTCTCTTACTCGGCTGTGCTGTCGCTAAATTGTTTTTTCCAAAATATGTTTTTTTCGTACCTCAAACTGGGTTCATATTTATTCTCAATTAAAAACTTTTTAATAATTAGAGTAAGTAAGTTCATTATCTTAGCGGTGCGATGGGGGCTATTTTGAGCTTTCTTAGTCAGGCACAAAAAACAACTGTCCAGCATTAAGATTTGTTGCACGATGAAATTATAGCGAAAAAGGAAAACGAGGGAGGGAAAGAGAACAATGCAGGCAAGCGCTTGTCTAAGAGCTTGCTCAGTGCCATCTGCAGAAACTTAGCCTCTGGCAGTGGTTGAATAAGACCCTCGCAGACATGTTCACTATGTATGCTGACTCAGAACACACCTTGGGCCTCATCACTCCCTAAGCAGTCTTCATTTTGACCACCTGCACAGCAGAAGACCGCCACAACTACGGCTTCAATGGTCATACACAAGACGCAAGCAACGACCATGCTGAGCGTCATGATGCCGAATGTCACCAATGCAACCTCGACCACCTCGAGATTTGTGGCTACGTGCAGCGCGCCGATGATTCTAGATAGTTTTTATGGGTTCAACACCCCAAAGCGACTCATTCTATGAGGAGCTCCGTAGTAAAGGGCTCCAGAAATTTCGACCATCTGGGGTTCTTTCACGTGCACTGACATCGCACAGTACACGCGCCTCTAGAATTTCATCTCCATCGAAATTCGAGCCCCTTAGCAGGGATCGAGTTCGCGTCATTCGGATCAGCAGCCGAGCGCCATGACCACTTAGCCACCACGGCGGCGAAGGACGAAGATTTTAGAGTGGATTCTTTCTTTTGACGCGGCGAATGTTTGCTACGACGGCTGAAGAGCGGACGGGAGCAACTGCACGTCAAAGGGCAACAGCAGCGAAAACTTTCAGCGAACTGCCCATGATTTGGAAAAGAAGTCTGTAAACATAGCAGCATAAAAAAGATCCTAGAAGCGGTGAAAAAATGCAATTGTGCTCTTCAGCTTAGAAAAGCGTTCAGTGGCGCAGCGTTTTGAAGCGTCAGAGGCTTCCAGGTAGGCCAAGCAGCCTGTTGTCCAGCTTTATGAGAACAAGCGGGCGAGCGCGTGGGCATGTGCTGCAGCTAAAATTCCTGACGCATGCCGAATTGAGATATCACCATCGATGAGGAGTGGCGGAGTGCACTATGCCTTTCCCGCAACGCGTTTTATGCTTGCATGCACAGTAAAGAATGTAAAGGAAGCAACTTCGATAACGTTTTTGTAAGGCCGTCGGATAGTCTGCAGAGGTGGCTTGCCGAATAGTGGCGACCACAATAAGGAGTGTGTGACGCCGTAGTTTACAGCTGCAGCTTCCAGCGGCGCCGCGCGTAGGCGTAGATCCTGGGGGGCTGATACGTCTGGAGGTGTAGAAGCTACATATGCCCGTGTGTGTAGCTCTCTTTATATTTCTTTGGTGTTTTTCTTGAAACTTCGGAACGATGCGCATGGTCAAGCGTCGAAAGCAAGTACGAGCGAAGTGTTTTCACACTTCAGTACTTCAGACGACTTGTTCACGAGCTGAATATTTGCCGACCACCATATTTCCCAAAGCGAACGTGGCTGCAGGCTACATGCTGCCCCGCTCTCTCGAAACCTACCTTAGCAGAAATTCAGTAGTGGAGAGAAAAAGAACATACTGATGGCTGTTATCTTCGATAAGGACAATTCTGGAAACAATTTGAACGCCTACCCGATTCTTATGCTGCAGTCGCGTCTGCACTGAACATATCTCCTTTGTGTAAGCTCTCTCTCTCACAAGACAACAACCAAACATTACTCACAAAAGCCTCGAAAAGCTCACTTGAATTTCGAGCTCGTCCCTCTTCCAATGAATTTAACATCACATTTTGCTGGAATGACACTACGTGTGATCCTAGGACTCTTTTTTTTGAGAGTGGTTAGATGACTGGGGGAAAAATGCAACATACAGTGACAAACTATGTTTTGAAACGAGAGCCAAAAGGGATTGATACCTGCATCTATATTGCACTGAAATGAAAAAAAAAACGAAACTCAAGGTTACAAACGGGCAACTGTGTTTGCATCCGTCTCGCATGCGTGGTTTCGCAGTTCGATCCTCACGAAATATTGCCTCAGTGCTTGCCACGTCTGGTAGGCCAACGAAAGAACGGTACCGTTGACTTAGCTAGGCTACTGCGCCGTTACATGTTTGTCGGTATTTACGTGCTGCAACATTTATGTGCGGTAATTCTAATGTTAACAAAGTCTGCCGGAAATGAAGTTTCGGTGAAGGAAACTCCATCAGGTTCGTGCTGGAGCACAAGGTCCTCAAGGAGAAGAGTTTTGTTGATGATACTTTGGGCGTTTAAGTTTTATGCCTTAAGATTTTTTATTGCATTTGCGACAAATATCTGGAAGGCTTTTATTGACGCTTTTTCATCTAGCGAGAATATGTGCTTTCTTTCGTCGTGCCATGTGGTTGGCGATACAAGGTTTCTAAAGTCTTTGCGGTGCCCTCTTACGTTTATAACGGTGTAGTCTTGCTTTTTCTCAAGACGCATTTTGCAGTTCTCATATTTTTGCAAAAAATCTCAACCCACGCTTTAGTCATATTCCGTAGATTGCGAGCCAAAACATTCGGCGCACTTCTTCCGGTGATTATTCGAAAACGCGCTTACCATTTGGTTTTAGAATATTACACTGTGTATTACCAGCTCCCTTCAGGAATATTATGATATCTCTCTGTGGTGAAAAGACCTCTGAAATTAACCATGGCCTTTTTGTTAACGAGAGGAGTCGTTTCACCTGTGACTGACGCACAAAGGACCCTACTTAAAATTGTGATTGTAGAAGGAAGTGCTATTGCCAAGAAACAG
Organism: Amblyomma americanum; assembly: GCA_030143305.2. Lineage (NCBI taxonomy): Eukaryota > Metazoa > Arthropoda > Arachnida > Ixodida > Ixodidae > Amblyomma > Amblyomma americanum. The sequence continues at coordinate 15,230 of JARKHS020016211.1, read as the reverse complement.
AAAGTAACGGAAGCTTAATCTGGAACCTACCAACAACAGCCACTAGTTGTTCACGTTTAAAAATTGTATTGCTATATTAGCGTGAAGTTCTTGCGCTGGTTAGAGCTTGAAGTCGAGACATCATGTGGCCTGCATGTTATGGCAGCATTGTGCTGCCGCCTAACAGTTGTGGTACCCAGAACAAGGCACTGCTTCGTAATGCTCATACAGAGTTGAATGTCTCTGTTGAATTCCCGTACAGATTAACATAGCAATCATTTGCTCCAAGACCGAAGGTGGCTGCGGACACTAGCGATCACTCTCTGTACAGCCGACCTTTTTCCGGCAATCAGAGCATGTGCCCATCCATTGTTCTTTCATACTGACAGATCACGAAACGCCTGATCGTGACGCATTAGAGCGTGAAGGACGTCCCAGATGAAATGCGCCATTAAATCTTCGCGCATTACCCGGAATCGCAAGATGCATCTCAGCTATAAATAATCAGAAATGAATCCTGTCATGGAAAGAATGCGAGATGTGACGCTTATTGCAATGTCAAACTGAGCCGTGATGCAGAAAAGAGTCGGCATTATTACGTTTTAAAGTCACTTTGACCTCTAAATAAGTGAAGAATATCGTCGTGGGGAACAAAGCGCCAGTAAAACGCGCGTCATAGAGCTCAAAGCGTCTCTTCTCCAGATAACGACTGTGTCTTGCCATTAGAGTTTCCTGGAAGGGACGGACATTCTGAAGAACTTTTGAAAGTAGAAGAATAGAAAGAACGCCCTCCTGCTTGTCTTCAACGCATTCATGCTCAGGTTACTTATTAGAGGTTAGAAAAGTTGGCGACAATAAACGAACTAGTTCGCAGAGAGAAATGCTGCTTTCTTGACACGAAGTTTGATGTTTTCAAGCCGGCGCAGGGAACCGAAACTGGGTTAATTTCCGGTGAAGCGCTGGAAAATAGAAAGCAAGGCGTTTTTCGCCTGGAGGAGTTTTCCATATGTTTAAATGTGGCCGAAGCATAGAGTCTTTGTCACGCGCTACTCATCCATGTACAGAATCCTCTAGTTTCACCGTCAGGCTCTTTACCTTGCTCTCTTCTTTTATTTAGGTGTCAATGGTATGTAAGCATGCACACACTTGGGGTTCGCTAGATTGGCTCTCCAGGTTGGCTCTACGGAACTGTTACACTTATCTGCAGTGTCGGATCCTGGCTGTGTCATGTGGTAATTTGGAGAGTATAAAATAGAATGCTCGAATAAAAGTTTGAAGTCTGCGCTTTTTGTGTGTGCGAGTTTCTTGTCTCTGTCCCCGTTTTTTACTCACCGTTTAAGCATGAACGAGAAGGGCCAACTAGCCCGCCAGAAAACCCTTCTAGAGAAATACTTCCATAGCCATGAAGAACACCTGTAGGTAATCTCATTATCAGGGCCCCTTACGGGAGTGTCACGCAGAAGAAGAAATCTCGAAAGATCGCTGCTGCTGACTGCACATTCATCAAGGCAGAATAGCACTGTGTGCCACCTGAAGCCAACAGATGGGTCAAAATTTCCAGGATTCATACTGAGTTAGTCAACACTGAAACATGTACGCCAGTCCTCAGAATGGCTCTTGGAGTCGGTTGTAGGCTATTAAAGTGTAAATATTTAACGGTGGCGAGGTGTGCGTCCCGCAGTCCGGCGCGGTGTCGAGGGTATGTGTTATGGCTTTTTCGATTCGCAGTGTCGGACAGTTTTTGGGAACGCATACTAAGAGGTTTCGGGCGACATGTCAGAATCTATCAGGAAGGCTACAGGCGCACAGGATCACCCGCTGAAATTGCGTGGGAACGTACGCACTGAGCTCGAGGCCGTAATGAACCGTTTAGATTTTTGGGCCGACGGAGGTCAGACGCCTGCCTTGTGCTTCTGCCGCTGTATTGATTTCCACTAGTATGAGTAGTGGAAGTGAGATTGGCGCGCGTTTTGCACTTTTCCGCTTTTCCTGCACCAGCAATAATCGATCGTTCTGGAAAAGGTCGAGAAGTCCGCCGATTGTTTAGAATCGAGATCTCTGCGGGAAAATAAAAACATGCGGGCGCGCACGAGAGAGCAAGCACCTGGTTGGCGGCGGCAGTAGGAGACGGTCTTATCCCGAGTCGCGCTGAGGCGACGCTCACGAAGTTCTCCCCTGCGCAGGCTCTCGCCTGTAGTGCAGCAGAAGGTAGAGACTGATCGTTCAGCGTGAGATCTGGCTGGAATCCGCTGGCCTAGGACCGCTGAACTCGTAGCCACCTATTGAATGTTTTTTGTTATGCTGGACGCACCTGACTGTTGGAATAGTTGGAGGCTCACTGACGTGGACACATGCAGTTCCCGCTTGCGGGACATTTTTTTAGACGGTAGCATTATTTATCTTTTAGGTTCCTTAATTTTTGCACCAGAGTTTTGGGTGTAGTTATTCTCAACATGCATATTACCAAAGTGGGTTCATTACAAATGTCTCTGACTAGTAATTACAAGCCTGCGGTGATCTTCTGCTGTTGTCTGCGCGGAAAACCTTTGAGAGAAAAACTTAGAGGAGGCATTTTTCAGTTATCGGGGCCAAAAATTAAGCAGGCGCTATCAATATCTCATTTAGCGGGGAAATTTATATCTTTTGTGTCTCGAAAGAAGGCTTTTGTGTCAACTTGAAACTAATAGCGAAGTGTCAAAGTTTTGTGCGAAAGTCACGGCTTTCCGGCAGCAGTTTTCGTTAGGCCAGCTTGCGCGGCGGCTGCTATCGTCGGAACGTTGTTAGCGCATGTCTTTTTCGATTAAACCGAGCGAGATGTCACAAAGAGATAGAAAACAACAAACACCTGTGTGTTCTTGATTCTTTGACAGAAAACAACACCACTCATCCATTCTGCCCTCTTCGATATGCGTACAGCAGCTTTCAGCACTTTATTTCGAAACAGAGAAAAGTTGCCATGTGTGAGGTCCGGAACGTTTTTAAGAGCTTTAGCTCTTACTCATCACGTTTCGAGATCTCGTAGGGCCTGCTACATCCTTGATCACAACGCCATGTGTGGCAGCAAATACTCATCACGTTTCGAGATTTCGTGAGGTCTCCTACCACCCAGAGATCAAAGCGTCATCTGTGGCTGCAACCAGATAAAAACGCTTTTCGTAGTGAGACTTGTAGCGCCATCTACAACAGCATTTTAGAAACAAATGCCACGTGCCAATGATGACGTAACGGTACAATATGCTGAATAACGATGTGCGGTGTCGAACCCATAGCCGTGGCCCTGCAGGAAACATCGAAAACAGGGGCGACAATAGCCGGCTATAAGTTTTACGGGAACGGGAAGACAGACTCCAGGGTGGCAACTTTGGTTAAAAAGAATCTGGCCGTCATAAAACATGACATAGAGTCCGAAGGACCAGACTCCGTCTTTGTTGAAATAATCACCGGAAGGAGGGAATCTAACAGCATTTTTCTTCTTAACGTTTACAGCAACCCAAGGCAGAAATTCAACTTAGAAGCCACCTTTAAGGAGGCAATCAAAATCGCAGGCAGATGTCCCTTAGTTATTATGGGTGATTTCAACGCGGCCCATCCGGAGTGGGGCTACAAGCAGGCAAATTCCAAGGGTCGGCAATTGCTAGAATGCATTCGAGACCTAGGAATCACACTGCATAACGATCCCTGCACGCCAACGAGAGAAGGATCAGGAGGAAAGGTGGATTCTTCTCCGGACCTCACCCTCAGGAGAAACATTACTAAGGCAACCTGGGAAAACACAGGGCAGAACCCAGGTAGCGACCACATCATCATATCCCTCACTTTAGGAAAGGGCATCGCGGTGAGAAAATATAAGAAGCCAACCATCACGGAGTGGGATAAATTTAGGGCCATAAGAGAAGCAGAACACATGGGCAGCATAACCGACATATGCGAGTGGACCACCCTGCTGAAAAAACACGTAGAGGACACTACAGCTGAGGTAGAGGACAAGGACGCCCCAAAAAACGTGGACAGCAGGCTTCTCAGTCTTTTTCGGCAGAAAACGGCCCTCGAGGAAAGGAAAAAGAAAAATAAGAACGACAGGCGGATAACGAGGGACCTAAGCAAACTCAACAGGGAAATAGAAAAGCATGCCTTTCAGGTATGCGAGCAAAATTGGTAAAGCGCTTGCGACCAGATGGAAAAGGGAATGAGTCTGACAAAGACGTGGAATATAATCAGACACTTATTGGACCCCGATAAAACCAAATCAGAGGCAAGAGTTATACAAACGAAAGTCAGGCACAGTTTCAACGGCACAGATGAACAACTATAAGAGCGTCTGGCAGAAGTATATATCAACCAGGAACAGGCTGGGCCTCTACCAGAATATGATGGTGAGGACAACCCGGAGCTGAATGCATCAATCACGGAAGCGGAGGTGCGTGCTGCGTTATGCAATCTAGAAACTAAGTCGGCACCCGGCTCAGATGGCATTGGCAACAAGGTACTTAAAAACCTTGATGATGTATCCGTCACCAACCTCACGGCCTACAATGGGAAAGTATGGGAAACCGGAAAGATTCCCAAAGCCTGGAAACAGGCAGAAGTAGTATCTATACCAAAACCGGGGAAACCCGAGGAACGCAATAGTTTGCGACCAATCTCACTTACATCCTGTGTAGGAAAGGTAATGGAGCATGTAGTGCTCAACAGACTTTCGAGGCATATGGAGGACAATAAAAAATGGCCACACGAGATGGTTGGCTTCAGACCAGGGTTAAGCACTCAGGATATAATGCTAAGACAAGAGCAGGATATAATCAGGAACCGTTCACATGAGTTGAAAGTTATATTAGGCCTAGACCTAACTAAGGCATTGGATAATGTTAGGCATGAAGCTATACTTAGAGGTATACAGGAAGCAAACCTGGGCCTAAGAACATACAACTACATAAAGGACTTTCTCGCAAACAGAGAAGCGATACTGAGGTTTCAGGATGCAAAGTCGGAACCAATTAAGATAGGGGGGTCCGGCACGTCACAAGGGGCAGTACTATCCCCATTTCTTTTCAATATAGCAATGAGAGGACTCCCACCCCTGCTCAACATAATTAGTAACCTCAAATTCAGCTTGTACGCCGATGATATAAATCTTTGGATCAGCGAACCTGGTACGTTCGAAGCCAGAGATAAGCTACAACAGGCTGCGGACATCATTGTTAAATATGCCAAAGCGAGAGGGCTGGCCTGATCTCCTCAAAAATCAGAGGTTCTAGTGTACGCCAAAGGAATATACGGACCTAAGCCAGACATCAACATCATAGTTGAGGGCCGCAAGGTTCCCAGAGTTGAGGAAATCAGAATCCTTGGTTTCTTCATCAATTCCAAAGGCAAGAACGCTAGCACAATAAAGAAACTAGAACAGTATACAGATAAGATAGCAGGGTTAATTAGAAGAATAGCTACCAAAGGAAGGGGGTTGAAGGAGCGGAACCTGCTCAGGCTCACGCAGGCTTTCATCACAAGCAGGATCTGCTACGCCACCCCCTTCATGGAACTTAACAAAGGGGAGGTAGACAGACTTAATTTAATCATTAGGAAAAGCGTAAAAGGGCCCTAAGTTTACCTGTAAATACATCCACTGAAGAACTAGAAAAAATGGGGGTTCATAACACATGGGCGGAGCTTAAGGAAGCAGTTAGAATTTCACAGCTTGAACGACTTAGCAAAACCCGGACAGGCAGGAAAATTATGGAATGGGTGGGGATACAGCCTGACAGCAAAATAGAAGGCAAGGTAGATATACCTCTCGACATCAGGTCCAAAATAAAAATTCCTCCCATACCGAAAAACATGCACCCTCAGTTCAACAAAGATAGACGAAAACATAGGGCCAAGGCTATGGCAAAAAGTTCAGAGAGCTGCCTGCTGAGGAGGTAGCATACGTAGACGCTGCTGGGGGTCTGGAGGGGGCTGCGGTTTCGGCCGTTGTAGACGGTCAGGGAAAACCACTGATCACAGAATCAGTCAGAACCCAGAACACGGAAACTGCTGGAGAAGTGGCGGTGGCGCTCGCCCTGGCAGGATCTAATGCAGGGTACATTCTTTGCGACAGTAAATCCACTGTCAGAAATTTTAGTAAGGGCTTGGTCTCTTGGGAAGCCAAACGCATTCTGGAAAGCATGCCAAAACATAGGTCTGCTGCACTATTCTGGATACCAGCACATGAAGAAATAGCTGGTAACGAGGCCGCTCACCTGCTAGCCCGAGTAACCTACATCCGGGCAGCAGCGGAGCAACCGGTCTGCACAAATCTTAAGGGTGCCCCAATCACGTACAAGGAAATTACGGATGGTTACAAATTAGGAAGAAGAATATACCCTCCTCCAGACGTATCCCTGACTCACAAAGAGGCGTATATCTGGAGGAGGATCCAAGCAGGGGTATGCATATCGCCAGTCAAAATTGATATGAACCCAGGTGACGAAAAATGTATCGACTGTGGGGAAAGGGGTACACTAAACCACATTACTTGGGAATGACTTAGCTCACCAGGGGCTAAGGAAGAAATAAATAGTTTTGAAGCCTGGGAGGCGCTGCTGCGGAGCGAGGACCCCAACGTGCAGCGCAAAGCCACCCGCGTGGCGGCTGAGGCCGTGAAGCATCAGCTACACCATCCTCAGCCGACGGCCTCTTCTCCTAATTGGGCTTAGGCTTCGGCCGAGCCTGAGAGGGGGTAGGGAGACCACCATCTGCCGGAAATAGTTTTTCTGACCTGACCTGACCTGGATAAAGTTGGAACTAGGTGGTTAATTATGACGTCAGGGGACCAAATGAAGGCATAGTTTCGGTTTCTCGAATGCAGGATGGAGGCAATTAATATTTGTTGAGCCCCCCCAACCCTTCTTCCGCCCCCTCACCAAAAAATATTCTAAAACGGGTGCTATACATGTATACGTGCTGCGGCTGCTGCTGTTGCTGTTGCTGACAGGAAGAAAGGAAGGAAAGTGCACGGGCCTGCCTACTGTCTCAAGCCGAGCCACGCTCGCTGCCGCGTGCGGAAAGTAGGAGAGTTAAAGGGTAGGAGAGCAAAGATAGAAAGAAAAGGCGCGCGCTAATATGCCCCGGGCCGATCCCGGAGGCAGTGGAATACCGGGCCGACGCGTACAAGAGTGCATCAAGCCAAGCACTCCGCCATATTCCAAAAATAAGTTTAGTACCTTGTGTACAAAGACCAGCAGCAGATAAAAACTCAGGTATCAGGTGATCAGGCAATACATGCACACATTCGTTCCGCTATATATACTCCAACAACGGGCTCCCATCCGGGGACAGTGGTATACCAATTTTGGTAGGCAAATAAAACGCTATGGGATGTGGCATAGAAATAAAACCAAAATTAAATTATAGGTAAACAGTGTATGCATTCAAATATTAAATGAAGTGTTACCATATCGCACCGCAAGCCGAATTCTCGGCCCATCTTTACACCAAACGAAGCAAATCCCGTTTGGAACGTATCGCGAGGGGGTTCAACTCGGCAACGGGTGGATGTGCATCGTAATTTCTCTGATAGATGCTTCTAGGCGGCGATCATTCTGCTAGGCGGCGTGCGTGCACGCGTAGCCGAGCATGGTTGCAATCCACCCCGTTTCAAAGCGTATTAGATTCCGTTTCTAGACACGAGCGGCGCGTTCTTCTTCGCTTTCTTTATGTAGTAAACCAAACACCTAACGCTCGTTACTTCAACGTCTTCCAGACCGTGCGGCCTTTTTTTTCAGCTTGCAATTAGCATTGTTTCCAAAGATGAGATTAGTGATCACTTGTATCTGCTACAAGTAAAGGCCCTTCATGGGCTAACGCCCAGTCATGACGTTTTCCTGATGGGCACGTGTCAAACCGGCTTCAAAGGGCGGTAAAAATTCAAGCATCTCATTTTTGACGGACAGCGTTAAGGGTCTCGTTGTGCGGAAAATCTGGCGGCATCGGCATCGACCTCGGTGCTGTGCTCGACAATTAGTGCAGTGTAGGGTGGCCCAGGCGGCACCCCCGGAAAAGCAATCCAGGTGGGCTACCTACATCACGTGACCTTGTGCAGTCATCATAACTTGCCCACCGGATTGTGAGCAAAGCAACCACACTGGCAGTTTGCAGTTAAATAAATGATTTTTTGCGACAGGTTCCTCGGAAAGAGCAACTTGGGTCGCTGAAGATTCACCGGTCGCAGCGCTTTCCAGAGCAGGGCAGTGGGAAATCTCTAAACCGCTGCACCATTGTACAAGGAGCGGCATGAGGTCTACTACGTGCATATGAATGTAAAGTTGAGAATAATCTACAAAATGAACCGCATATGTATTGACTCACTTTTGAAAAAAAAAAAACAATCCGCGTGTCAATGGATTTGCAAACCCAGGCCTTGGGTGCCGCCTTGTCTCGGTGACCAGACCCGACAACGCACTTCCTAGCTTGAACAGGATTTTGCCGCCGTGGTGTTTTACTTGGCCACAAACTTCTAAAAACAAACCAATTTATTCTCTGCCCTCAGCCTCCAGCGGCTGCGGAGCAACTGACCAATGCGACGGTCATACCTGCAATGCAGAGAAGGGTGCTAAGAATATCTGGCTTCCGACAGGCTTCCATTGGAATATGAACAAGGAAACGCTTGACACTAGAACGTTATACATAGGTTAGCCCAGCAGTGCTATTTGAGCAAATAGAGGGCATTAGATGGGATGTACTAGGTCTTAGTGAAGTTAGGAAGGCAGGTGAGAAGTGTACAGTACATTAGGCCGGGCACAAACTGTGCTGTCGCAGATTAGCGGACCGATTAAAAGTAGGTGTGGGTTTCCTCACTAATCAGGACATAGCTGGCAAAGTACAGAAGTTCCATAGTATTAACGAAAAGGTTTAGGGGCTAAACAGGGGCCTACATCCAGCCGTAGTGACCATATCGTGGAATGCTTCCTTGCAGACGGGGAATCGGCCATGAACAAAGCAATATCACTGTACACTGTACAGATGGGCGACTTGAATGAGAAGGTGAGAAATAAGCAGTCTGGTTACCAGGCTGTAGGCGTCTATGGGATAGGTTCTAAGAAAAGCAGCAGAGAATTATTAGTAGAGTTCGCAGATAGAAAAAATTTACCGATTTAAATACCTTTTTCCTCAAACTAGAAAACGGGAAGTGGATCTAGTAGAACCCCAATGGTGAGACTGAATATGAAATGTAATTCATTCTATGCGCTCATCCTGGAATTTTGCAGGATGTGGAGGTCGTTGGAAAGTAGCGGTGGAGCGGCCGCAGAATGGTAGGGTCTCGAATTAGCTTAGACTTGGAGAGGGAATGGAAGGAAGTAGTGATGCGGTAGTGTCCTAAAGAGTTTTGCGGTAAGAACCAAAGTAGAGGAATTCTGAATTTCACTGCAGAACAGATATTCGATTTTAGTTGACAAAAGTTATCTAGATGTTCAAACAATGAATGATAATCTTACCGCTATCTATACGGAGTGCGCCGTTGAAGTAGGTGGTAAGATGATTCGATAGGATACCGGCAAGCTATCGCAGGAGACAAAACATCCGATTCAAAAACGCCAAAGCATGAAGGCGTCTAGGCCTCGAGGGAAAATAGAACTAGCAGAGCTATAGAAGTTAATAAATAAGCTCCAGAGGTAGCCGACATACAGAAGGTAAATATGGAAGAAATCGAGCATGCTCTGAAGAACGGAAGTCGTCTAAAAGCGGCGAAGAGGGAAACTATACATAAGTAAAAACTAGATGCATGTGTTAAGAGACAAGGACGGCAATATCATTAAAATATTGAGAGATAGTAAAAGTAGGCGAATAGTTCTACACAAATCTATACAGTAGCCAATGTAATCAGAACGTTAATGGTTCAGAGAGTAGCGCAGAGCAAAGCGTCATCCTGCCAGTAATGAAAGAGGATGTGAAGAAAGCCTTAGGGAGTAATGCATAGAGCAATAGCAGCTGGCGAGGATCAGGTAACGCCAGATCTGTTGAAGGGCGGAGGGGAGATTGTGCTAGAAAAACTAGCCACCTTGTATATGCAATGCCTATGACCTCGAGCGTACCAGAAGCTTTGAAGCACACTTGCATTATCTTAACTCAGAAGAAAGGAGACTCCAAGGACTTTAAAAATTACAGGCCCATCAGCTTACTGTCTGTTGCCTCCAAGGTATTTAGTGATGCAATCGCTAATGAGGAAGGGTAATCTTAGACTTCAATGAACCAACTATCAGACAGGCTTTCCTAAAGGATATTCCACAACAGATCAAATTCACACTATAAAGCCGGGTATATGGAAAGGCGCAGAATACAACCAAACCCAATATATTGTCTTTATTGATTGCGAGAAAGCATATGACTCATTGGAAACCTTAGCAGTCATGCAGGCTTTGCGGAATCAGTGTTTAAAAGAGCCTTACGCGAAAATACTGAAATATGTATATAGCAATCGGGCAGCTACCGTAGTTACAGATTAAGTCATCAAAAAAATTCCGCCACTTTACAGGAGGTATTTTGAGGCCCTAATTATGAGCAGTTGGGGATTAGAGTTAAAGGAGGATGCCTGAATAATCTGCGATTCGCTGATGACATTGCCTTGGTGAGTCACTCAAGAGATGATTTTCAAAGTAATGATCAATGAGTTAGACAAGCAGACCGGAAGAGCGGGTCTAAAATTAACATGCCGGAAACCAAAGTAATGTTCAACAGCCAAGCAAGGGAACAGCAATTCACAACTGGTAGCGAGAAGCTGGTAGTGGTAAAGCAATATGCCTATTCAGGGCAGGTAGTGAGCGCTGATCCGTATCATGACAGGGAAATAACTAGAAGAATAAGAATTGGGTGGAGTGCATATGGCAATCTCTCTCAGATCATGAATGGCAGTTTGCCTGTATCCCTGCAGAGAAAGATATACAACAGCCGTATCTTACCGATACTAATGTACGCGGCAGAAACGAGGAGGCTAACGGAAAGGGTTCAGCTCAAGTTGAGGGCCATGCAGCGGACTGTGGAAATAAAAATGATAGGTGTAACGTTAAGAGACCAGAAACAAGCAGAGTGATTGAGGGAACAAACGTGGGTTAATAATATCCCAGTCGAAATCAAAAGGAGGAAATAGGCTTGGACAGGGCATTTAATACGAAGGCAAGATCACCGCGGGTAAAAAAATGTGATGGAGTGGATTCCAAGATAAAGTAAGCCTATCACGGGGTGAAGAAAGTTATGTGGACAGATGAGATTAAGAGGTTTGCGGGCATACGGTGGGCGCAGGTGAGAAAGGGCAGGGTTATTTGGAGAGACATGGAAGAGGCCATTACCCTGCAGCTGGCGTACTCACGCTGATTTTGATAATGATTATTGCTAAGGCGTCATACCCTTTAGGCAGGCTTAAATATCCCCTCAAATTTTCTTTTTTTTTCCTTCTTGCAACTCCATCTTGCTACGAAAGGCGTGCCACCTAGCCGCTGCACTTTGGTTTCGGATTCTGAAGAGCTTGCCGCTTCGCGGGGTCTTGCGGCTGGACGAACGAAGCCTAGATTTGGCGGGACTCCTCTTTTAGATGGAACGGGAAAAATTGTGCGTACTGGCAATCAAAGCCGACGGCCAGTACGCCTCGAAAGCTGGCAACGCGAAAGCGTAAATACCGAGTAATGGCTAGCAAACCTCGCGAAAATCCAACGTGGACCAAGCGCTAGTAAGTAAAGGTCTCGTGGTCGCATTAGTGATGCACCACCGAACAGTGTCTGAATTTGCGTCATCTCTTAAGTTACGCATTCCTCAAAGGGCGCCTTTTCTAGAGTTGGTCCGGGAGAAGGGAACTGAGGACGCAGAAGTAATTGCTAGCAGAATAATGGGTTATTCTCGACAATTGACAGTTCCACTTTTTGTGCTGGGCCCGAACATTGGGAAAGGGTTCGCGCTTGACGCTAAAACCAGTACTATCGGCCACAAAAGTTTGCGGGACGAGAGTTCTAGAAAAAACGTTCACTGTAGCTCCACCTCTCTACCAAGTCGCCTGATATTGTATGACGACATTAAAGGCCAAAATGCTCCTTCCTCTGGTAGCAATATCAGGCGACTAGGTCGCGCAGTGGTGGTACAATATACATTTTTGGAAGAACTGGCGTCCCGCAAACGTTTGTCCTCGACAGTACATTGGATCGGAAGTACCTTTGGGATAAGCAGAATACACTTTCCCAGTGGTCGAGGATGGTCGCGATGGGAGAACCTGGCTTGCGGAAGGGGAGCCGAGCTTGTTGTCTCTTTTAGGGTTTCCCGTCTCGTGTTGTCCGGACCTCTGCGAATGTTTCGTGATATCGAAATAGTCTTGGAGAATGAGTTCCTCTTATTTGGAATACTGCAAGTGCTTACCTTCTACGCAGTCCTGGAAATTCCCTCGACAAGGTCTGCATAATTTTAAAACCAGACAGAACATCCTATAGCTCTTTCTTTACATTCCAAGTTTCTTCCGCTGGAACAAGTTCTTTGCGGCGTCTTCCCAGGGCAGATTAGTGAAATGCAAAAAGTCCTGTGTACACAGGAAGAAGTACTGTGATCGGGAAGTGCCAACTAGCGGTGCAATATTCAGTTTGAGCAATCATTTTTAGTTTTAGTTGTCATTGCTCTTTCCTTCTGAACGAAAGTAGTTTATGTTGTTTCCCTGTTGTCCCTGTTCTTCGTCCGGCTGTGAGAGCGTAAGCATGAAGCACCGGCTACCGCAGAATTTCTTCATGAGAATCGCTGAGTCTCCCCGGGGGTCAGCTCCTCGGCTGTAGTGTCGCTAAATTGATTTTTACAAAATATATTATTTTCCTACCCTAAGCTGTGTTCCTGTTTATCCGCAATGATACACGCAATATTAATTAGACTAATTAAGCTCGTTTCTTAGTGGTGCGGCGGTGGCTATTTTAAGCCTTCTCAATCAGGCACAAAAAAAACAACAGTGCTGCATTAAGGTTTGTTTTATGATGACAAAATAGCGCAAAAGGAACACGAGGGAGGGAAGGAGAACGATGCAGACAAGCGCTTGTCTCAGTGCTTGCTCAGTGTCATCTGCAGAAAATTAGCCATTGGCAGTGGTTGAACAACACCCTCGCAGATATATTTGCTATGTATGCTGACGCAGAACACACCTTGGACCTCATCATTCCCTAAGCAATCTTCATTTTCATCACTACAGCAAAAGACCGCCAACATGACGTCTTCAGTGGTCATCCACAAGACGCAAGCAACGACCGTGCTGATCTTCATGCGGCAGAATGTCACCGATGCCACCTCGACAACCTCGAGGTGGCTGGCTACGTGCAGCGCGCAGAAGATTCTAGATGGCTTTTAGAGGTTTAACATCCCAAAGCGACTAGGGCTATGAGGAATGCCATTTTGATGGGCTCCGGAAATTTCGACCACTTGGAGTTCTTTAACGTGCACTGACATCGTACAGTACACGCGCGTCTATAATTTCGCCTCCATCGAAATTAGATCACCGCGGCCGGGATAGAACCCGCGTCTTTCGGGTCAGCAGCCGAATGTCATAACCTCTGAGCCACGGCGGTGGCGAAGAACCAAGATCCTAGAGTAGATTCTTTATCCTTCGGTGCGGCGAATGTTTGCTACGACGGCTGAAGAGCGGACGGGAGGAACTGCACGTCAAAGGGCAACAGCAGCGAAAACTTTCAGCGAACTGCCCATGATTAGAATAAGAAGTATCTGAACATAACAGCATATAAAACCTAGAAGCGGCGAAGGAAGTCAGTTGCGCTCTTCAGCTTAGAAAGGCCGCCACCGTCTTGAAGACGTTGAAGTATAGAGCGTTAGCTGTTTGGTTTACTAGATTTGACATCAATGAGATTATAGGGAGGTACATCCATTTCCTTCTTCAAACACACTGTGGTAGTGAACGTATCGGCGAAACGAGCGCATCTGAGAGGAGCTCCCGATAGAGACTGCTCAATACGGATGCATGGATGGATGGAGCATAAGAGAGTCCCCCTTTGTAACAGGGTGGATTGCCACCGTGCTCGGCTACGCGTGCACGCACGCGGCCTAGCGGAGCGACCGACGCCTAGCTCCATCTATCAGAGAAATTACGATGCACGCCTACCCGTTGTCGAATTACATCAACTCAAGATAGGTCCCAAACGGAATTTGCTTCGTTTGTGTGTGTGTGTGTGTGGAGGGGGGGGGGGGGTCAATGCAAGCCTAGAAATCGGCTTGCGGTGCGATATGGTAACGCTTCAATTGGTAATCGCAAGTACACGATGTTTACCTATTATTTAAACGTATCATTTCCATACCGCAACCCATAGGTTTTATTTGCCTACCGAATTCGTTACATAACTGTCCCCGGAAGGGTGTCTCTTGTTGTCGGAGTATATATAACGGAACGAATGTACACACATAAATAGCGGTCCCGTAACAGGATGGTTTTCCTGCCCCGTATAGGATCTTTGTTGGGATTAGGGGGGAAGGAATAGGAGGGCATAACCAGATTTAATGGCAAAAAATCTTGGATTGGAGAAACCTAAACTCTGCCGCCATTTTCTCCCCTTACATCATACTGGAAGGGATGGGAAAGCGGAACCACTTTATTGGCCGCCATCTTGGACTCCATAAACCGAAACTATGCCGCCATTTTGTCCCCTGATGTCATACAGGGGGCAACGGGGGAGGAACCGATGGAAGAGCACGACCAATTTAATTGGCCGCCATCTTGGATTCGAAAAACCGAAACAAGGCCACCGTTTCTTCCCCTGACGTCGTACGCACATAGCTCCACGTCTATCCACCATATTGGACCTGCCGCGCGGCAGGTAGTTGTTTCCACAATGCTTTTGTAGATGGCGCTTCAAGTCTTAATGCGAGATTAGCTGTTTTCTAGTTGCTGCCACAGATGGCGCTGTGATCTCAGGGTGGTAGCAGACCCCACGAAGTCTCGATACGTGATGAGTAAGAGTTAACCCTCTGAAAAAGCGGCCGGTGGCGCAGCGTTTTGAAGCCTCAGGGGCTTCTAGGTTTGCCAAGCATCCTGCTGTCCAGCTCTATGAGAACAAGCGGGCGAGGGCGTCGGCATGTGCTTCAGACAAAAATCCTGAGGCATTCCGAAATGAGATATCGCCATCGATGAGGAGTGGCGGAGTGTACTATGCCTTTACCAGAACTCTATTTATGGTTGCATGTACAGTAAGGAGTGTAAAGGAAGCAACTTAGTTAACGTTTTTGTTAGGCCGTCCGATATCGTAGAGATGGCCTGC